>LZPO01095773.1:782938-798262 GCA_001675575.1 Neotoma lepida
CGGTAAGAGGGAGACCTGGCTCTTCTCCAGGTTCTCCACCGGCTGGAGTTGCGGGCTGCATGCCGACTGGACCGAGCTCACCAGCTGCGTGCCCGCAGTGGTGGACGGCAAGCGCGATGCCAGGCTGAGACCTTCCAGGTGAGTCTTTGGCTACTTCTCAGTGGGTCAACCAGGGGAGGGAAAGGTTGTGCCTGCGGTTGCTGCGGACCCTGTGCACTGTGAGTGTTGACTCCCTAGATGCCAGGTACCCTAGAGCATATCTTTGCAGCGCTGTGGAGCTGTCAGGAAGCCTTTGAGCTCCAGCCCGGGACAGCGGGTCTGCCCACCAGAAGGTTGGCCTGCTTGGTGGTTGGGAGTGAGTTTGGGGAAAGTGGCCTAGCTGCTTGGAATGAGCATCCCCAGCAGCAGCCAGGACTGTGCACTATACTCAGAGCACTAGAGAGCCCTTAAGAATTGTGCTCCCCATGCACAGTCTCTGGGTTTATACTCTATCCTCTTCTCTCCTTTGCACCTGGTTCGAAAGCCCAGTGCTCTTTCTCTCTTTGGTGATCCTTGCCAGTTTCCTACTCCCACATTCTCTTTCCGTTTTAGTTTCTGGCTTTCTCTAGTGGAAAATTCTCTGCCCATCTTGTCTGCTGTTGGCTACTCCTTCCTTCCTTTTCCTGGTCTTTCTCTCTATCGTCTGTCTCCCTTCCCACTTTTCTTCTCTCTCTTTCTCAACTTTCTGTTTCCTGGGTTCTATTGCCTTCCCACCCCAGGCCCCACTTTTCTCTGGAAAGTGGATGTCATTCTGCCACTGTTTGCTGACACTCAATGAGGGTTCCCAATTCTCATCTTGTGCCCCTCACTGCTACCCACACTGAAGTGTCCATAGTGCTTTTCAAATATGAGGGGAAACCCTGCCAGCCTAATGACTAGCTGGGAAGTTGCACTAGACCCTGCATAAGGCTCAGGGGCTTCAGGAGTGCTAGGAGCTTTTTCTGAGGCACAGAAATTCCATAGCCTAAGCACCTATGGCCAGCTCAGGTTCTGGGTGACTGGGAATGATGCAGAAAAAGCTGATTTATGAGTAGTCTGTAGCCAGCAGGACATTTTCTTCCCTCTAACTGCTATGGCCACTTCCTGGATGTCATGGGATGTTGTGAAGTGGACAAAAGGAGCTGTTTTGGAGTGAAATCAACACAGCCAGGGCTATTGTTTCACGGAGCTCTTGAAAAAAAAAATATCTAGGCTGGGCCAGAGAGTCTATGAATAAGTTAGTTGCAGGGAGCAGAATTGGGCTCTTCCAGTGGGCAAGGACATGGTCATGTGTGTCTGGCTTTGCCCATTTTGGTGACGTCATGGGCCTTCGAGGGTGCTGCTGCTGCTTCTGCCCACCTGGACCCGTCTTGCCTTTCATATCCCATGGAGACACTCAGTTTCCTGGCCAAAAGTGGTGTTTTGCAGGTGGCTGTTAAGAATGAACCATGGGTGTGGTTTCTTCTGTCTAGCTTCAGCAAAGGGTTTTCTGGTCACGACCTCAGTTTACAGTAGCTTTTCTCAAAGGCCAGAGGTCTGGCTGAGTCCTTTGGACTTCCATTTCCTTTCTACACTAACAGATTTGTTTTCCCATCTCTAGAGAACCTTGGTTACAGGAAGGCTGAGCCTCAGTTCATGGCAAGAATTTTGTAAGTCATTGTCACAACAGCATCGTGGTGTTTAAGAAAGTCCCCTCACATTTGGCAGTACTGTAAATGATCTCTTATGCTAGCTAAGCTTGTAGATGTACTGAGGGATGGAGATCAAAGCAATCTTTGGGGCAAAAGTAGACTTCCACACCTACAACAGTGGTAGGGAAGTAAAAGAGAAGTCTTGACTGCTGTGGAAGCTATAGCTTTGTCTAGTGTTTGTATATGGTATGTATGTCTTTTCCAGTTATTTTGGACATGTAGGTCGGGATGTGATGTCTGCAAATGTACTATTAATGTGGTCTGAATAATCTATTAAGCAGTCATTGTCCTTTGGCAGGTTCCTTCAGATATATATCTGTAGGATAACCAGGACTCACCGAAGCCTCTTGGGTTGTCCCCAGTTGAAGCAAAATTGTTTGTAATGCAATACGATTTTCTCACACATTAAAAGGGTGATACCACAGTGCCATCTAGTCTAATCAAAGAAGAACCACGTTTGGAAAAGTCAGTTGATTGTACAATATTTATGAAAATGAAGTAAAATTTCCTAGAGAAATACAATACCACCTCAAGGACACCTTTATTATTTCTCTTTTTTCTACCCATCTCTAGAATTATTCAGTGATAGCCAGAGGGATCCAGAACTTTCCAGAATATTGACAGATCCTTGCTTGCAGAATGAGTTCTGATAATGTGTATGCATACATGCATATATGATTGCACATGGGAGATGAAAATTTAGTAGTCAAGGCAACTGCATGGCTAGTGATTCTTGAGGTGAGATGCTAGTCTAGGAACTACAGAATACACCTCTGAAGTTTCCTGATGGAGCAGCCTGTGTAGACAGAACATTCTGTTTTGTAATGAGCTTTCATACTGTCTTGCTATTTTTCTGGGAATACATACTGTCTTTTGGAGGAAGGCAGGCAGGACAAGAATACTCCCTTTTATCAGAAGACACTGAAATCCAAAGAGGCTGAAGGACTTCTCCAAGGTCATTGAGGTCTTTGGTGACATTGCAGAAATCTGACTCCAGTTTTGTCTGATTCCATACATTTTGATGTGTTGAGTGTACCTTGATGAACAGTATCATCAAAACACTAGCGATTATTAATGTTAGCTGGTGTTGCTTTTGCTTCCATTATTACTGTTATCAGCCATTTTATACTTGTAGCTTTAGGCAAATGGTTGGTCCATAGTTGCCACCCTGACCTAAGAAGAATGCATTTCTGTATCAAGAAACCTTTATTCTCAGTGGGGGTAGGTCTTGGGGCTAGACTGCTGTGAGGCTTCTTTTTATGGTGGAAATCTCTGTAAAACTAAATAGGATGGAGTTAGATTGGAGGTATGGTTGGTGAGTGCCAAAAGGAGCCACCTTCTGAGGATGAGCCTTTTACCCACATTAGGGTTACCAAGAGGGCCTATGGGGCTGTAAAGCAAGTCCCTGAATCCTTCCATCACTGCAATATCTGAAATGGTTTCATACCTCTGGAGATGGTAAAGTGCTTGGGTGATATATAATAATATATTGTTGAATAGAAATAACTTATCATATTATTTGGAGGGGAGGAGGCATGAAGGAGGGAAGAGAGGGAGATAGGGACAGAAGCCTGAGAAAAGCTCAAGTTGTTTATTAAACTAATATTTCCTAAAAAAAATTAGAAGTTGTGTTTCATCCATCTGTTTGCCAGCATGTTGCCTGAGGTCAGAAAAGAGTTCTGCTCATTTTAGAATTTCTAAGACCATTTAAAAATGTATCAAAACATTGTTGCACACCAGCTGTTTAAATTTCCCAATTCTACAAGCTTTTTCCAGGCCCAAACTTCCTACGTTTGTAGCCAACTCAAGTGTGTCACTTGGTTTGTGGGAGGAATTCAAAACTGCCAAGAAAGTGCACAAACCTTGTTCTTCACTTGGTAGGGTGCTGGCTGGTACCCAGGAGATGGGTGTGGGCTCAAGGCCCATGGCTGTACTGAGTCTCAGAATTTGCATATCTGCTGCAGCCTAGATTTTAACATCTCTACAGTTTTAGCAGCTACACGGAAGGATAACATTAAAATCTGGTAGAATAATGTTGATAGGCATGAACTAAAAGGTTTTTGTTTAGATGTAGAAAAGCTTTGTGTTTGGTATCAGCCATTCATTTACAAATGTGATAAAAGCTTTCTATTTCTTTTAAAATGATTGATTTATTTTGAAAAAGCTAGAATAGAGTTCATATGTCTGATCATCCCTTGCATGTCCTTACGTGTATTCCCTCTCTTTATTGGTTTTGCAGTGAGACAAGAGACAGGTGTGTGGTGCAAGATGAGGCAGGGAGTGAATGAATTGTTATAGCAAGCAGTGCCACCCATGTGTTCCACCAGGCTGTGGTCCATTGGTCTCTCACCTTCACTTAGTTGAAGATACCTCTGTCTCTGTCTCTGTCTCTGTCTCTCTCTCTTTCATTTATATTTTATGTGTGTGGTATTTTGCCTTCATGAATGTCTGTGCACCATGTACATGTCTGATGCTCCCAGGAGCCAGAAGATGGCATTGAATCACCTGGGACTGGAGTTACAGATGGTTGTGAACCCTGAACCATGTGGGTGCTGGGAATTGAACCTGGTCCTCCGGAAGAGCAGACAGTGCTCTTAACCTTTGAGCCACTTCTCCAGTCTCAATGCCTTTTGGTTAGTTTGTCTGTTGGTAAGAGCTTTTCTATAGTCACTGATATTAAACACCCAATAGAAGCAACTTAAAGGGAAGAAAGCTTTCTTTGTGCACCATTTCAGAGGGTTCAGTTCATGGCCTCTTGGCTCCATGTACTCTGTAGGATATCAAGGCAACAGGGACAGATGGCAGAAGGTTTTTCTCACCTCATAGCAGACAGGAAGCAGAAATGCAGGAAGGAGTAAGGTATCCCTAAGGCTCTGTCCTCGGTGACCCCTTTCTTCTAGCTAGGCCCCATCTCCTCAAGTTTCTACCAGTTCCTAAAATAGCGCCACCAGCTAGGAACCAGGCATTCAAAATTTGAACCTGTGCAGGAAAATTCATATCCAAACTATAGTAAAGAGCAGGATGATAGGTGGTGGCAAAAGAAAACATGAATGAGAGAGAACAACAGCATGTGTACAATTCTAGCTGTATTTGTTAGTATCTTTGTATGGATCGCCGACAGATTGTTTCATCTTCAGCAAGACTCCCAAGTTCTCAGGTAGTACAAAATGTTACTCAGAGTTAGCTTCTGTTGATAATCTGAGGTTACTGCCATGATGTGGCAATTAAAATACTAAAGCTTTTTTATGGGTATCAGTTGTCAACTTAGATAGTATGAAATGACATTAAAAGAATATTCATCTTTTCCCACTGTTGCTCATGAAATAAAATTTTATGAAACTGCCCATTATATTCCAGGAAAGACATGCTGTCATAGAGCTGACAGAAGTGACCAGTTCAGATATTTAAAAAAGAAGATGCATTTTGTTTGAAAATCAGTAATGTCTTTAAAAATGCCAAACATTCATCAGACTATATTAAAAACAGAGACCTTTTCATTTGTTGTGTGCTAATTTAGATCTACTCTATAAACCAGGAGAAGTAATAATCATGGCCCTGTTATGGTGCCCGCAGTTGAGGAGATTAGAGTCAAACCAATGCCAAGAAAGCCCAGGTCATCCTCTTCAGCCTAAAGCCCCTAGAGGTTGCCATGTGAGGTGTAGAAATGTGTAGTATAAATGATTGGGGGAGGAGTCCATGACCTGAGGAGGTCCTTTCCTCTTCCTGGCCTGTGATGTGTTCTCTGTAAAATGGAAGATTTAAGCAAGATGTTTCCCAAGGCCCACTCCTTTATAAAGGATTAAGGACAAGTTAGAAAAGGAAGAGATCCATTTGAGAAGGCCCATGGGATTATGAAATTATATTTAGGAGAAAGGAGGCACTGTAGCTAGACATAGCATCCTCTTGGCAGTATGGAGCCAATGGGCATTATGAGACCAGGTAGCCTGACCTTGCTAGGAGCCTGACATAGAGAAGGTTCACATTTGGGGAAGTAATGGCTGTGGAGGTAGATGGGGGTGAAGCCCCACCATAAGTGATCTGGAAATACGATGAAGAATATGAGCCCATGTGACTATGAGAAGGTCCTAAATGGAAGAATATAAAAAGCACAAAAGTAAATAAAGGCATTTAAAGTTCATTTAAAGGTACCTCTCTGATTTCTAGTCTCCAATTGAGATAGTATCATAGATTAAAACAGAGAGGTTGAGTAGGGATGTAGTCTGGGCTGGGAGAATGCTAAGGCACAGTGTTTGATGCTTGTTGCCTAGACTCCTAGTGGGCAGGGTTTGTAAGGAAATGGGGACTGGGGCTTTGGCCCTGGTTAAAGCTTAGTGGTGTATGTGGGAATATGTGAACCCAGTTCATCTGAATTCACAATTGGCATTATTATTTAAATGATAGCTGCAATTCACACATGGGACTCTTAGCCAAAGAGAGGAGGTTTGAATAAAGTAAAAGATAGACAGTTATGATTACATAAAAATAAGAATGTTCATCTGTCAAAAGAAAAAAAAGGAAAAGATGAAAAGGCATATGTCAAACTCATGAAAATATGTGCAACAATTACAACAGACAAAAGGCTGAAATCTTTTCTGTACAAAGAAACCCTATGAATTGATTAGAGAAACAAAGGGCATGTCCAGACAGTTTAGGACATGAGGCCCACGACTAGTTTGCAGACATGGAAAAAAAAAAGACTCAGTCTCCCTGGTACTAAAGAAATGCAAATAGAAGCACTTAAACTGAGGACAACTTTTTTTAACTCTCTAATTAATCTTAATTCAGAAATATAAAAACTAATCTACATTACCACCAAAGCAAAAATAAAATATTAGTAGCCAATGCTGAGAAGGATGTATATCAAAATTCTTATAAATTATTGTTGTGAGTATAAATTTTAATATTCCTTTTGGAAATAAATTAGATAATGTAAACATAGAATATTAAGCATATTTACTTCTTCACTAGAGAGCTATATTGCTCAGTAGTAGAGTGCTTGACTAGGATGTACAAGGTCTAGGGTTCAATCCATAGTATCACAAAGTTTTTTCTTTAACTCATAAGTTATTTCCTGGGATTTCATTGAAACAAAACCCCCAACCCTATTTGTTTCCTCAGTTATTTATTTTTTTGACAAATATTCATTGAGTATCTGTTATCATCACTAAAACATTATGCTGTGGGCACTGTGATGAACCAGGTAGATTGTCCTTGCCTCTGTAGAGTGGAAAAGAGTTCAAATCTAATTAATTAAAATCATCAGAGGAGCCATGGGCGGGGGGTACAAGGTGTTATGAGAACAGTCTCAGTTGAAACAATGGGACAAGGAAGTCCACACAGACAAGAATGCTTCAAGAATGTCAGTGAATTCACTTCGAGGATTATTATTGCAAAACCATGTAAATGTCTTGTTATAAAATATGGGAAATGCTAGTGGCTCATTACTAAGCAGAACCCCATAGAATTATGGAACCAGTAAGACTAAAACTGTTTTTTCTTTTCTTTCTTTTTTAAAGCAGAGGAGGAATGGGAGAGAAATAGAAAATCCTTTATCTCTACTAAATCTAAGCAATAAAGAATACAGACAGGAAGAAGACACACTAGAATCTTAAGAGATAGGGAAGTGGTTTGTTTTTCTTTTTCTGATATTCTGAGGATTTTGAATTTCATTCACAAGTATATCAATTTGATAATAAAGGTAAACATAGCTGGGCTGGTAGCAAACACCTTTAAACAAAGTGCTCCAGAGGCAAAGCCAGGCCAGTCTCTTTGAGTTCAAAGCCAGACTAGCCTAAGTAGTGATTCCTGGGTTAGCTAGAATTACATGGTGAGACCCTGCCTCAAAAACAAACAAACAAACACATAGTAAACAATACCAAGACTTTAAGACAAGATTTTTCTGTGGCTGCGATAAATGTGTCTAAATTTTGCTCCCTAAAGACTATCTGTGGTTATCCTGGTGGCCCTTAATGAGGAGAGTAGCTTCAGTCCAGTCAACCCTCCCACTGAAAGGCAGAGATGCTAAGTCAGATTAGTCCAGCACTGGGTGCTGATTTTTCTCCTAATTGGCTAACCTATTTCTGACATTCCGTGGAACTCTATACCAGCATAGCATAGAAATAGCTAGGTGAATTGCTATTGTTTCTTCTTCACTGAAAGACTCAAGGAAACAGGAAGCTAATACTTTTTCTCAGTTGGAATTAGTAGACTTCATTTTGCTTGACCATGGCTCTTCATGATTAGTTAGAATGTTGGCCTTCATGGGACTCTAAGTGAGCTGATCGCCTAGAAGAGCAAAGACTTGAGGTTGGTTGAGGGTTATGATGCTAAACATCTGTGAGAACTGCCATTAGTGCATGTGTTGCTTTCATTCAGGAAAGAAAGGTCTATAGCTGGACAGCATTCTTAGAGCAGTTTCACTGCATAAGAGCCTTATCTTTAATTAGACATAAATGAAGTCCATTAGAACACTTTATTTCCCAGCTATTGTGGATGTCTGTAGGCCAGCTCCATATACATCTATCTATCGAAGTGCATACTCTTATTGTTGACCCTCCACCGAAACTACGCCTAATGTAGAAGTTCTTTTGACAGTATAAACAATGTCATTCACGGTCAAAAAGCTAATATTGACATTCCATAACAGAAAACGAGGTATTTAGTGATTGAGTTTAGAAAGGAAGGCATGAATGGGAATTTCCCTCTTTCCATTAACGGATAATGAATAATCCACTTAATGGTACATGTCATGTAAAACAATGCCATTGTAAGCTTAGGGAAATATTTGTCTGAACTTCAGTAAAATATTTATTGGCAAGAGAGCCTTTCTCACTCTACTAGGTCTTGGGCTGTGAAGATTCTTCAGTTGGTCTTATTGCATCCATTTGTTATGTCTGCCATTTTGCCTCCTAGAACAGTGTTGAAAACTTTGACACATTTCAGAGTATTACACTAAATAAATCTGTCTTGCACATTCTACTGTGCTTTTTCTGGAATATTATAAATATTCAAATACAGGCATACATGCAGATTCAAAATAAAATTCAATACATGCAAATTCTGCATACATTTCTTACTTATAACTTAGCAATAATTTTGAACTCGTTATCCTATGATATATGTATATCAAATGTGAGCTCATGGGAATTACCAATAAATATATTTTTCTGATTAAACTGTGGACTTTTTTTCACTGACAATTTAAGCTTCAATTTTGAGTTATAAGAGAATAATTTGCACTTCATTTACTCTAAATTGTCAAGAATTGCGCTCTTCCACAATGTAAATGTCTGTAAAGAAGATTTCTTATTCAGTTTGATTGGTTTTTAAATTTTACTAGCAGAGATGCCCTAGTGAGCCTGAGAGAATTGGGCTGTTGCTTGTGATGAATTTAGTTCTGGTGAATCACTTCCATGTACTTGTCTGTGGAACCACAGAGCAATTGAACTGTGCAGTATATTGATTTATATCAGATGGATTAGCCTGTGTGCACCATCCCTTGCATTAATTGACTTTTCCCTATTGTTATTGGAATTTTTAGGGTCAAAGACTGGGTTCTGTTAACTCCAGCAACCTAGACTCATCCTCAGTATGCCAGTGACAATATCGAAAAACAGAAGGAGATTTATTCAGTATGCTCAAATTGAGAAGAGGACCAAAATAAAAGGGGTCACATGATCCCCATAACCCATATTCAGTTTACTGACATTTTTAGGTTTAAATAAAGGGCAAGAGGTATGCATAATGAAGCAGTCCTAGTCAAGATGTGGGGCCGCACATCCCTGATACACTGCTCGGGTCTGTTATGCAAGGGTGTCTGCTAGGATGTCAGAACTGTATGAAATCTCCTCATGTGAGGCAAGGTCCTCCTCTGGCTTGAACATTTCCCTTTTTGAACCATAAAATTCCTGGAGAAAACTTTCTTTGGGGTCCATTGCTTCAATACTCTGATCCCAAAGGGAGGGGAACAAGGGTCTTACTTAGAATGTCTTCTCTCCTCCAAGGACAGCTCCAGCGTAACTGTGTTAGCAAAGAGGACAAATGGTTAGTAGAGCCTCAGCTCTGATTCTCAAAGGCATTCTTGGGCTTTTGTTAACTTCTCACAGGAGTGAACAAAGCAAAGGGACTTAGAAAGTTACTAGGGCATCCAGGTGTGGCTGTGCATGCCTGTAATTCCAGCACTGAGGAGACTGAGGCAGAAGGATTGCTGTGACTTTGAGGATAGCCTAGGTTACAAGTGAGATTGAGACCAGTTTAGGTACTACATAGCAAGATCATGTCTCAAAAAAAAATGACATGGATGAACAACTTACAGCTAAGCAACTCAGAGGGCAGTGTAAAAGGGCCCTTTTATGAGGGCAGCCAACTCACCTATTAAAAACACAGATTATCACAGGGATAAAGGTACAAAATCCAGCTGTACTTGAAGGATTGTAATAGATATGTTATGCAAACACTAACCAGAAGGAAACTGATGTAGGTGCACAGATATCAAATAAAATAGACTTTAAGCAGAACCATTCTTGGGCATAAAAAGAAATTACCAAATTACAAATTCAATTTTCAGATAACTACATGCTTGCATACACTTAACACTTAATGGTGATAAGGACAAATTATGAAATCTACTGATTTCTTCCAAAAATTGATAGCAGCATTATTCGTAATAGCCAGAACCTGGAAACAACCCAGATGCCCCTCAACTGAAGAATGGATTAAGAAAATGTGGTACATATACACTATGGAGTACTACTCAGCAGAGAAAAACAATGACATCATGAAATTTGCAGGCAAATGGAGGGAACTAGAAAATATCATCCTGAGTGAGGTAACCCAGACCCAGAAGGACAAACATGGTATGTACTCACTCATAAGTGGATACTAGATGTGAAGCATGGGATAACCAGACTGCAATCCACAGCTCCACGGAGGACCCTAGGAAGGACGCATAGACTGCCCAGTGAGGGAGAACTGGATGAAATGCACATGGGCAGACTGGGGGTGAGGGGGAGGAATAGAGAGCAACAAGATGGATGATGTGAGCATAGGGGAACTGGAGGTTCGAGTAGGAACAGGGACACAGTAAGATAGCAAGGAAAGAGATACCATGATAAATGAAGACATCATGGGANTAGGGAGAAACAGAATGCTAGGGAGGTTCCCAGGAATACGCAAGGTTGACCCCACCTTAGACTACGGGAAGTAATTAAGAGGGAGCCTGTACTGACATACTCCAATGAGTAATCACATGGATGAATACCCTATCTGTCAACACAGAGCCCTGATCCAGAAGACTGATGGAGGCAGATGCGGAGATCCACAGCCAGGCTCCAGGCGGAGCTCCAGGAGTCCAGTTGATAGAAGAGAGAGGGGCTTCTGTGAGCAAGGGACAACAGGATCATGATGGGAAGATATACAGAGATGGCCAGACAAACTAGTGGAGATGCAAAAATTGGTAGACAAACAAAAATTACAAAAATGTGGAAAATTTCAACCACACAATAAACAAGCTCAACATAAAATACATAAATATGCAAATGTATATGCACCATACATACAGTTAATACACATTTATATCAAATTAAATAATTTTTTTCTCACAGACTTCTAGAATGCTTTGAAAATATTCTGTGTAATAAATCCTAAAGGTAATGTTGACCAACTTGGGTAAGGAAATAACATTCTTAAAAAAAAGATTTCTCATTCAGTGTATGTATTTGTGTCTATGTACACATAAATGGAAGTGCCCAAGGAGGCCAATGGCATCGGATCCCCTGGAACTTGTCAGTTCAGATCCCCAGGCAGTTGTGAGCTGCCTAATGTGGATGCTGGGACTTGAACTCAGGTCCTCTATAAGAGCAATACGTGTTCTTATTTTTTATTTTTATTTATTTTTTTGAAACAGGGTCTTTATAATACTGTAGTCCTGGCTGTCCTGGAGCTCATTACATAGACCAGGCTGGCCTTGAACTCACAGAGATATTTCTGCCTCTGCCTTCTGGGACTAAGGGTGTGTACCACCATGCCTGGCTGCAATGCTCATTATTAATGTGATCTCTTCAGCCCCTAAGAAATAATCTTAAAGACCCTATGCAGTATTATTTACTAATTGGTTGTTGTTACCAGTCCAGCAGGCACAGGGCACTGGATTATGGTTGAGCAAGCACATGCAAAGGATCATTAGTAGATGGGTATTACTGATCTTCAACAGAGTATGGCAAGTTTCTTAATTTACACACAAAAATCGAAGAACTCCAAGTCAGTCCAAGTGAAGAGCTGTATAGTACTTGCTAAGTCCAGGTAGCTTGGCCTGATTGGTGGTGAAGATCTACCACCTTTTTGGAGTATATGCTTAGCCAAGCCCTGAGCAAGGAGCATTACATATATTTTTTCATTTAATCTACAGAACAACCCTTTGAGATAGATTTTTTTTTGAAATTTACTTAAAGATGAGAAACAGAGGATTGCAATCTATGTATCTATCTATCTATCATCTACATCTATCATCTATCTATATCTCTCTCTATCCTCTACCTCCCCTCCCTTGCTTAAATCTAATCAGCCAGTCAGTATTGGAGCAGTATATAAAAATATTCAGAACACCTGGTCTGCCTTATAGCTTTCCGTGTTTATAAGCAGGCTGGAGACTTGGTATGACTATTAGGGATATTAGGACCTCATAGGTTAACTGCTTTTGAAAATACGTCTTTTTTAAAGTTTAATAAAGGGGACCAAGGAGATGGCTCATTTGGTAAAGTGCTTGCAGTATAAGCATGAGGGTATGAGTTCGATCTCCGGAACCTGGGTGTGGCCCCACATTGCCTGCATTTCCAGTGCTGAAGAAAAAGACAGGAGGATCCTGAGGTTTACTGACTGAATTGGTTAGCTCTAGTTTCAGTGACAGACCATGTCTCAACACATAAGATGATTGAGGAAGACATTGATTTCAGACCTTCATACGCATGCTCATACATGTGTTTACCACCCCACACGTGCATACACAAGAACACCCCCCCCACACACACACACCACAATGTTTTTAAAATGTTGCTCTTTGAAGTGAACTCTGCTATTTATTTTTTCCTCTCTTAAACAAATACTCAGACAACTAACTTCTTTCAAATGCTTTCAAGACCAATTTTTACAGAGGGTTCAAGGTTTTAAGATGTGTTGGTCATGTGAGTTTTCTTCTGTTACTGTAACAAATAATTAAGAAAAACACCATTTGAGAGACCTCATCTCATGGCAAGATCACTCTACTTTTTTCTAGGCCATGGTGAATCAGAGGAACAAAGTTTTTTACCCTATGGCATCCAGGCAGCAAAGAGGCACACAGAGACAGGAAGAGGGCAAGGACCCAGACAGAATACCTTCCTAGGATGTGCCTCTGGTGACCTGCTTCCTCCCAAAGCCCTCACCTCACTATGAAGCCCCAAACCACGAATCTTTAGATGACATTTTTCTTAAAAATGCAAACCATAACACAGGAGAAACTTTTTGTGTGTGTGATTTTGGTTTTGGTTTTACGAGACAGGGTTTCTCTGTGTATCTCTGGCTGTCCTGGAACTCTCTCTGTAGACCAGGCTGACCTCAAACTCACAGAGATCCACCTGCCTCTGCCTCCCAAGTGCTGGGATTAAAGACATGCACCACCACTGCCCGGCAAGGAGAAACTTTTTTTAAAAATGAGCTGGACATGGTGACACATCACTCTTAGGCTGGGTACTCAGGAAGCTGACATGACTGTTCAAGTTCAGGAGTTCAAGGGTAGCCTGAGCAACTTAACAAGACCCTATCTTAAACAATCAAACAAACCCAAAAATGAGAAAAAAGAAGAGGTTAGAGAAATGGTTCCCTTTTTTTGTTCTTACAGAAAACGAGGCTCTTAACTATAGTTTAAATACTTTCCTATGTGCACTGAAAATACACTGTCTACTCTGTGGAAGATTTGTAAGGAGTCAAGCACCTTGCTTCTTCTGGACTGTTGCTCTTGTTTTATTAGTAATATCAGTATATCAGTTGCAGTGTCATGAGAGATCATGACTTCTGTAAATGCCCATTGCTTTCTGCTGCATTTATTCTGTGTAGATCCAGTGTTTTGGAAGGAGTGTCACTGTGTTCAACAAGGGCAGTACCTGTAATATGGAAGCAGAGGAGCCAGCGGAATAAAGACACTTTTTCTCAAAACCAGAAAAGATGAATTTGAGAGCCTGCTCTTATCCTAGGGTCTCGTCATGAAGCTAATACAAATGTATTTGGTTTCTGAAATAACCAAGTGAGCGAGGGCAGAGAATTCTAAGTGTGACTATCCCCTCCCTTTTGAAGAAGCAGCTTCAAGAAAGTGCCATTAAGTGAACATGCAAATTAGCAAAAGTCTACTAGCCTGGCAGGCATTATTAGTGTGAATGGCAAAAAATAAAATAAAATAAAAAATTAGGTTGAAGGCATGGAAGAATGGTCATACCTAGTACATCCTGAGGCAAGAGGAAGCTTGAGCTGAGGCCCACTTAAACAAGACAGGGCTGAGTGCAAAATTAACCAGCAGAATATGTTATGGTTGGTAAGCTGCTCAAGCTTTTTTCTTTTTGCCAAATATTGTACAGGCAATATTTGTGACTAGCTTTGATGCAGATGTGTTTCAAGAATGTAACAGCCCATGCTAGTTCATTAACACATGTTGAAATGAAGCATATGGGGCTGAATGATGTGTATTAGGGTTATTTAAGAAAAATTATCTCATTAAAGACCATAATGGACATATAGAAATGACTTTGTGTATAAACATCACGTACATCTGAGAATGTGACGTTGAATCAAGATTTTTAAAACTTTTAGTTTTGAGGGACTGGAGAGATGGCTCAGCAGTTGAGAGCACTGATGCTCTTCCAGAGGACCTGGATTTGATTCCCAGCACCCACATGATGGCTCACAGCTGTTTGTAACCTCAGTTTTAGGGGATCTTGTTGTTGGGTTGTTTTTGCTCTTTTGAGGGGCCCACCACCCAGCTCCCAAATAAATACACAGATGCTTTTTCTTACTTATGAATGCTCGGCCTTAGCTTGGCTTATTTCTTGCCACCCTTTCTTAACTTTAAATTATCCTATCTATCTTTTGCCTCTGGGCTTTATTTCTTTATTTCTGTATACTTTTTTTTCCTTCTTACTCCTTGTCTGGTTGGGTAGCTGGGTGGCTGACCCCTAGAGTCTTCTTCTCCTTGTTCTCTTGCTCCTTCTACTTCTCCTCTTTTTCTCTTTCTATTTATTCTCTCTGCCTGCCAGCCCTGCCTTATCCTTTCTCCTGCCTCGATATTGGCCTTTCAGCACTTTATTACACCATCATGTGTTTTAGACAGGCAAAGTAACACAGTTTCACAGAGCTAAACAAATGCAACATAAAAGAATGCAACACAGCTTTGCATCATCAAACAAATGCTCCATAGCATTTGTAACACATCCCCAAAATAACATTCCACAACAGAAACTTACACCTTCACACCAATGCACATAAAGTAAAGTTAAACAAATTAGTAAAACATTAGTTTTGAATAAAATGATTAGTGTATATTTCTCTTGTAGGTAAAGATCCAAACTTTGCATTTACCACCCTCAGTTTATTC
>LZPO01095773.1:798351-819917 GCA_001675575.1 Neotoma lepida
AAGAAACAAAGGAGAACACAGAGATGATATTAAGATTAGTATAGGCGTTTACTTCTTTTGGCAGCTTCTGTGTTTCTCACCATATGGGTGTACATGAAATTTGCATCTCTTTCTCATTTATATGTTTATGAAGTTAAAAAGATAGGCACATGCACACACAAAATAATTAGGCAAGTGATGTGTTTGACAGTGTTTGGTGACTTAATGCCAATTAGAGGAAGTTTTTTTTTAAAAAAGCCTAGCTTTCCTAATCCAATTGCCCTCATGCTTTTCGGTTTATGCACTTAGGGACAGAATCCATTTAAAGTGCCAGAATTTGCATACATGCAGCCTTGAGTGAGACGTCTGTTTATTCCAAATGATTTTGAGAAATTATTAGTGAGGTGCTTAGAGACCTGGATGGCATCAGAGATCCATTAGGGTGAGACTGATATCATACTTTTGGGTTCCAGAATTTCCTCCTGTGTAGAAAGGGGTGTGTTTTCATTATGTGGAAAGGTATGTAGTTCAGCTAAACTATTTAATAGAGCCAGATTTGCTCAGCTCAGCTCAATGAGGGCATCTTGTGTTATAGGCTCATAATTTTCCAGAGTTCAACCAAAAGCTGAATAAAAGGCTACACATAGGATTTGTATTCATGAAAGTCAGAGTTTTCTTCTTTAAATAATTTAGTTGCATTGGAATGAATAAAATTGTGATCCTCTCCATCGAAAGTCATGTTTTTTTGCCTTTTTTTTTTTTGAGACAGTCTTGTGTATCCTGGGCTGGCCTCAAACTCACTATGTTGCAGAAGATGACTTTGAATATCCTATTCTTTAGGAGTGCTGGGATTACAGATGTGTGAATCACCATTTATGCAGTCTGGTGATACTCAAGGTTTTGTGCAAGCTATGCAAGTACTCTACCAACTGAGCTACATCCTGGCCCTGATTTTCTTTTAACCCTGCCTTATTCATTGTAGCAAGGTTATGTTCTCGTGTCCAGAGACTGATGCGCAGATCTTAGGTTGTGAGCTCTGGCTAGGAATGGGTGTTCTAAAGAATGTCACAGTGGTCATGTTTCCATGCTGACAACAAACAGGTAGGTAACACTAAAGCCAGCTCTTTGGTGAAATATCAGAGGCTATTCTTGAATCTGAGTAAGAGAAAAACAGCTGTTGCCATAATTAAATGACAGAGTGCCCGTTAGTGACCCTGACTACCCCTTTCCAGATCTAGTCATGGCCTGCCCTCATTTTTCATGATGTGTCAGTAGACCCTCATCTACTGCATGGCATTTGAGAGAGGTGATGGCCTGATGCAAATTGTGGCAGCTCTTGTAGTGAGAACCTCAGAAGTTAAGATCTCTGTTGGCTTTCATTTCTCTAGGATAAATGCCTACAAATGCACTTGCTGGGTCCTCTGGTAATTACACATGGAGTTTCATACTGCCAAGCTGTTTTCCAGAATGACCACACAGCATTTCCCATTCCTAACGGCTGTGTACGAGTGAGCCATTTTCTCCTCACACTTGTCAGCATTTGGTGTTGCCACTTTTTAAATTTCAGACATTTTGATAAGTGTGTAGTAATATCTTGCTGTGGTCTTGCTTTTCTCTTAATGATTAAATATGTTCAGCATCCTTTCCCATGCTTGTTAATCATCTGTGTGTCCTAGTTGACGATGTGTCTGCTTATGCTCTTTGCCTTTATTCTGATTAGATTGTCTGTTTTGAAGTTTCGAGTGTTTTTAGACATTCTCTGTATTCTTTTTCAATCGATTGCCTTTTTTTATCTTCATTCAATATTTGATAACTTATAACATCATCTCTTCCTTTTCTGGATCATGCTTCTGAATGTCAAGTCTGTAAGAATTCTTTGCCTGTATCTGGATATTGATTTATTTTCTCCTATGACTTTTCCCCCTAAAAGTTTTGTAGCTTTTACATTGAAAACTATGCTATACTTTGTTGTATTTATTTTTGAAATCAGAAAATATTTATTTTATATGTATGGGTGCTTTGCCTGCACATATTTATATGCACCAGGTGTCTGCCTGATGCCCATGGAGACTAGAAAGGGCATCAGGTTTCCTGAGACAGGAGTTGCAGATGGTTGTGAGCCATCATGTGGGTGCTGGGAATTGAACTTGGGTCCTTTGCAAGAGTAGCCAATGTGCTTAACCACTGAGCCATTTCTTCAGCCCGATATCATACATTTTATTTTTTCATAAAATTTTTATTTTATGATATTTACCCTTTTAGCATACAATAAAATTACTTTGAATATTTATCTATTGCGGCATATACAAACACTTTACTCTTGTGACCAAATGATGTTCTATTACATACATGTACCACATTGTGTTAATCCATTCACCATATGATTTACATTTAAATTGTATCAAAATTTATGAACATTTTGGTCAGAAAGTAAAAGTGCTTGCCATGCAAACTTGATGACCTAAGTTCAATTCCTGGATTGAAAGAGAGAACTGACTTCTGAATGTTTTCCTCTAACCTTCACATTAATGTACTGTGGCACACTCATGCCTGTAAATACATGCACACACACACTCTCACACACATACACACACTCACTCACACACATATACACACACTCACACACACACTCACACACACATATACACTCACATACATTTATAAATAGTAATAAAAATAAACAAAATTGTGAGCATCTGTGTACAAGTTTTTGTATGAACACATCATTTCATGGGCTTGAGTGGGTATGTGCATGCACTGGGGCTGGAGTTGCATATATACATGAGTAGAATTGCTGAATCATATAAAGAGTCCATGTTTGACATTTTGAGAAACTGCTCAATTATTTTCTGAAGCAACTACATTCCCATAGCAGCATGTGAGGTTTCTCATTTTTTGAGGCCTCAATATTTATCACCTGCCTTTAATTGTAGGAAAATGCCCACAACTTACAGTTTATCATCATTGACGTTTAGGATATTCAATGCTGTGAAACCATCACCATTATCTAATTCATACTCTCAAAGGAAGCTCCTTGCCATTAAGCACTCATTTCCTTCCCTTTCCCTTCTCACAGGCCTTGGAAACCACTAATATGCTTTTGTTCTCTATGAATTTGCCAGGTCTGAATATTTTATACAAATGCCATCACATTGTATATGTCCATTCCTGTCTGACTTCTTTCACTTACTGTGATGTTTTCAAGATTCATCCATATTATCCCACCTTTTTTATTACAGCTGTCTTATAAGTGTGCCATAGTGACTCAATGTGGGGCTCTTTGCATAATGTTACTCGTATATATCAATTGTGTAAAATAATGGGTTACATTATGACATTTCACTCATGTATATGAAGTACTTTGATTCTTTTTAACTCCCATATTACTTGCATTTCTCACCATTTCCCCCGTTGTTTTTCATTTTCATTTCTTGATGGCTAATGATGTTGACCATCTTCTCAGGTACTTATTATCCATTCAGTTAATTTCTTTGGAGAAATGTCTATTAATGTTCTT
This sequence comes from Neotoma lepida, assembly GCA_001675575.1. NCBI lineage: Eukaryota > Metazoa > Chordata > Mammalia > Rodentia > Cricetidae > Neotoma > Neotoma lepida. The sequence goes on from LZPO01095773.1 coordinate 801,848, forward strand.
TACCATTTTTCATTGTGCTTTCTCTTTTCAGTATTGAGTTAAATATTCTATATTTTCTAGATACAAGTCCCTTATAGCAGGTATGCTTTTCAAGTATTTTTTTTACTGAATTCAGTGGTTGTTTTACTTTTCTGAAGATGCCCATTGCACAAAAGTATTTAAAACATTTTTTGAAGACAGGGTCTCACTATATAATCCTTGCTGGTCTTGAATTCACAGTGGTTTTCAATTTTAAGTTCATTTTCATGCGTATTGTAAGAGGTGCAACTCTCTTTTTAAGAAAAGAAATAAAATAATAAATAATTTCTTTTCTGAGTATGGCTGCTTTCTAAGTCTGTGGACCACATCCATGCAGTGCTTGTTAATCTTAAAGAGGGCATCTCAGTTCCTAGAATTGGAGTTACCGAGAGCTGTGTGCCACCAAATGGGTACTGGGAATCAAACCTTCATCTCCTACAAGAGTAGCCAGTGCTCTGAACCACTGAGGGGCTGTCTCCTCAACCCCTACCTATATTGTTTTCTATGTGGATATAAGTTGCCCCAGCACAGATTTTTTTTTTAAGTTGCATTGCCTTAGCAATGTTCAAAATCAATTGACCAGTGGAATGAATACAGATTTGTTTCTGGGATTTTAGCCTTCTATATAGGTGTCTTTATGCTAACATCACGTAGTCATTAATACTACTGCTGATTTTGCTTTGTGATTAGTTTTGAAATCAGATGAAATAACCATTTTTTCTTTTGTTCTGTATGTTGTTTTCATTATGAGTGTTAAGAAGAGCTAGCTTGCCAGTTTCTGCAGAGAATCCAACTGAGATTTTCTTAGACATTATCTTGAACCTGTGGATCAGTTTTGGGTAATAGTGTTCTAATAACAATATTAAGTCTTCTAATCTAGGAAATATTGTTGGGTTCTTTGTTTTTTCAATGTTATTCTGTGGAGTCCAGATTCTAAATTTGGTGTTTAAATGTATCATACATTTATTATTCTTTTGTTGCTGTTTTAAGTAAAATATTTTTGAGAGAGGGTCTCTATCATAAGCTAACCTTGACCTCCCTGTGTAGCCAAGGATAACTTTTGACCCTGTGATTCTTATGCTCACACCTCTGGAGTTCTTGGATTGCAGGGATTCACCACCATATTCAGCAGACTGAACTCAGAGCCTCATGTATGGTAGGCAAACATTCTAGCAAGTGAGCTATGTCCTGAATCCTAGAATTTTTTTTCTCAATTTTATCTTTGCATTGGTCATTGCTAGTGTATAGAAAGACAGTTGAGTTTTGAATATTGATCTTGTATGCTGCAACCCTGATATAAATTTTTTTTTATAAATTTTTAGTTTCAATCAGTAAGTGGGTATTAGATTTTGTCATTTTTTTTTTCATCTATTGAGATAATTGTGCCTTTTCATGTTCATTCCTCTGGTATAGTGTTTTATGTTAATTGACTCAGGTTTTAAAACAACTTTTCATATCAGTTGGCTCTGTGTTGTTGGACCAGGTCTGCTAGTGCTTTGTTGAAGCTTTACATGACCATCCATGCTGGCTAGTTTGATGTCAACTCGACACAAGCTAGAATCATCAGAGAAGAGGGAAACTCAGTTGAGAAAATGCCTCCATAAGATCTAGCTGAAAGCCTGTTGGGCATTTTCTTAATTAGTAATTGATGGGGGAGGGCCCAACCAATTGTGCCTGGTGTCACCCCTGGGCTGGTGCTACCCCTGGGTTGTATAAGAAAGCAGGCTGAGCAAGTCATGGGGAACAAGCCAGTAAGCAGCACCCCTCCATGGCCTCTGCATCAGCTCCTGCCTCTGGGTTCCTGCCCTGCTTGAGTTCCTTTCCCTGACTTCCTTTTGGTTTTTTAAGAAAGGCTTTCTCTGTACAACAGTCCTGGCTGTCCTGGAACTCGCTCTATAGACCAGACTGTCCTGGAACTCAGAGATCAGCCTGCCTCTGCCTCCTGAGTGCTGGAATCAAAGGTGAGTGCCGCCACCACCTTTTAATATTATATAACTATGCTTATTTGGCTGTATTATATGTGAACTTGAATTGGCCTTATTTGCTTTCTACTTGATGCCTTTCGTTTTTGATTATTTTATATGCATGGGTGTTTTGCCTGCATCTATGTCTGTAAAGCATGGAATTCTTTCAGGTATTGTTTATCTGCCAATGTCTTTGTATCAGTTTCATTTTGAAAGATGCTTTTGCAGGATAAATGAATTTTAGGGAAGAAGGCTCATGGAAAGATGGAGCCTGTTGGAGGAAATGACGCTAGAAAATAGGACCCAGAGTTTAACTAGATGGCAAGAGTGTGGGGCTGGAGAAATGGCTCAGCACTCAGGACAACTGTCTGCTCCTCCACAGATCGGAGACTCAGAACCACCTAGAACTCCAGTTACAGGGATCTAATGTCCTTTTCTGGCTTTCCTGAGGACCAGGATTTGATGTTTTGAGGAAGGATTAGGAACCAGAGAGGTTAGGCACTAGGCTGGGGAGGGAAAAAGGAATGAGGGTGAGGGCTGGAGGGGAGTGTGGAGTGTGCTAGCCCACGGGAGAAGAAAAAGCTGGGGAGGAGGGCAGAAAATAGAAAGCCTTGGGAGAGGCCAGGAGGCTCTCTGAAGGATAGAGGGAGGCTCAGTTGGATGGTAGGATGGTGGGAGGGGACAGAAAGCTAGGCTGAAAGACAGGTGTAATGTTGAGGTGAGCAGGAGGCACAATAAGAAGGAAAGAGGGTGAGGATGTGAGCAGGAGGATGAGGTTATGGCAGGAGGCTTGGGTTTGGCAGGATGTTGATGACAATGGCACGGAGCACAGGGAGGTGAAGAGAGCTGGGAGGGAGGGCAGAAGGGTCATGGAAAGGTGGGCCCCAGCTGGAGGAAATGGCTGCAAATAGGGCCATAAGTTCAGATAGTCCCCTAGAGTCTGGGACTAGATATCTGGCTCAGCACTCAGGGCACCGCTTCCCCAGAGGACCCAGGTTTGATTCCAGGCACCCACATGGGGCTCACACCAGTCTGCAACTATAGTCCCAGGGAATCTAATGTCCTCTTCTAGCCTCCCTGCAGTCCAGACTTGCTCTTGGTGGCAGAACATACACACAGGCAAAACAGCCACTCCCACAAAGAGATTTCCTTAAAAGTTAAAAAAAAAAAAAACAGAAACACATTTGGAGAGAGTGTTAGAGCTCTCTGTTTTTATGGTCTGGCTTTCTCACTGTTTGCAATCTCTAATCTACTACTAAGTACATGGAGGCAAGGAAAGTAGCTGCATGTCTCAGATTTACACTCTTTTTAAAGCAGGGCACTCTAGAAGCCAGTATTTTCTGTTTCCAATCAATATCTCCTGATATAGACTCTCTTCTCTTCACCAATAGTGAGCTGGAATGAGAGGGATAATGACTCAATGTTGTTGCCTTTCTATGCCTGCCATAATCTTTGTGCTCTAATTGGGGATAATATTGAGGAAGGAAATTCTTACTTCTTGGTGTGTCTTGCTTGTAATTTAGCCCCTGCAACAAAGAACTGAAACCAGTGAGATATTCTGGCAGTTTTGCGCTCCTGTGGAGATGCAGCTGTTCACTTGGAGCTGGAGGTTGTGGGAACTCCACCTTATTGCCTAGATCCACTTACTTTGCTTCTGCCGGTAGAGAGACAGGGAGCAGGTCAGGTCTCAAGTGCCACATGTGCTACAGATTCTTTTTCTAAGCAATGTTTAGTAGGCAGTTTTGGGGAATAAATTAAATCCTCTTTTTCTATATGCAGTAAGCACAATTTCCAAAGATGTTAAATGGCAATTAATCTTTTTGCTGCTGTTTTTTTTTTTTTGCTTGTTTTGGTACTGTTGGGGATGGATCCCAGTGCCTTGTGCATGGTAGATAAATGAGCTTCATCCCCAGCAGAGAGCGCTGGTTTGGATTTATGGTTTGCCCAAGTGTGGATATCGCACTGGGAAACAGGTGTGCAGAGCTCCTTGCACTGCCATTGTGGATGTGGGAATCTTATAAATGGTCATTGCTGAGTATTTGTACTCCTCACTTTGTCTAAATTTGACACCCACTAGAGTGTTACCTGGGAAGAGGGAACTTCATATCAGTCTGGAGGCATGTCTGTGGGGCACTTCTAGATTAATGATTGACTTTGGGAGGTTCCAGCCCACTGTGGGTGGTACCACCCTTAAGCAGATGGTCCTGAGTTGTATAAGAAAGCCAGGTGAGGAAGTCACAGAGAACAAGCCAGTATGAAGCGATTCTGCTTCCGTTCCTGCCTCCAGGTTCCTGCCTTGAGTTCCTGGCCTGACTTCCTTCATTGATGGACTGTGATCAGGATTTGTAAGCCAAATAAGCCCCTTTCTCCTCAAGTTGCTTTTGGTCACAATATTTATTACAATGATAGAAAATTACCTAGGTCAGTGCTTTAAAGATTTTCCTCTTACTTACAGTGTCGGATTCCCCTTGGGACTGGAATCCCTTGATTTGGTTTTCTTATTCAAGTTAGTGTTCTTGATTCTAGTTTCAATGAATGGTTTTGTTGTTGTTGTTTAGCTCTAGGACACATTATGCATTGTATTCAGGAACTCTGGTTCCTGTTTGAATCTTTTAATTTTGGAGTCTTAACCTTGTTTTCATTTAACATATAGGTCTTAGCCCACTGTTTTGGGCCATGGTTCCATTGGCAGAATAATTTCCAGTCTTTTGGTGTTATTTTGGTCTACTCAGTTTATTTAGTATTAGTTGACTATCATTGCTCACAGCTGGTGCTGCCTGAGAATGCCAAGGGCTTTCCCAAGCCAGACTTCTGAGTGTTTTTGGTGGGTGAGGGATGTATTGGGATCCCCTAAACACACTCCTCTGGTTTGGTGTTGCAGCATCAGTGAGTAATGTTTTGGAAGCCTGGTAGCTAAGAAGTGTCTTAGACCCAGCTGCATGTCTCTTTGTATGACTTTGCCAGTCTACTACAGTGTCTCTGGAAAAGGAAAGAAATCTCAAGCCTGTGAGGATGCTTCCCAGAATGGGCTATGTGCCATGATTAGAACATCTTTTCAGTTCTGCCTACTGTTCTGTCTTCTCTGGGGGAAGAGGAATCTTGGACCCTTGTACAAAGAGACTTTCTGGACAAGTCTACTTGATGTTATTGGATCAGCTTTTGAAGTTTCATCTGCCTTATCCTGTGTCTTTGTGTGGAGAAAGACAGCCGTAGCCCTTCAAGAATAAAGGCCCTGCCTAGAACAGGCCACCTGTTGTAGATGAGTTTTATTTGTTGGTTGCAGCCATCTAACCTGGGCTCTCTTGGAAGAGAGGGGAGTCTAGCTCTTTGGGAAACATGAGGACTTTTCCTAGCTGCTCTCAGTTTGCCTTCCTGACAGATAGTGTCAGACCTTCATTGTGAAAAGGATTCCCATTTGCTCTAGAGGAGCAATTGGCTTCCCTGGCCTACTTTCTATATTAGGAGCAAGGAAACAACAGGCTTGGTTTGCTTCTCTTTGTTGGAGAGAAACAAGACACACTGTCTAGTGTGGTTTTCATATGACACACTGTCTAGTATGGTTTTCATATGTGTCTTGTCTTCTTAGCACCTGTGATGGTTAGTTCTGTTCATTTGACACAATCTGACATCACTTGGGAAGAGCCTCAGGGAGGGATTGTCTAGATCAGATTGGCCTGTGGGAGTATTTGTGGAGGGTTGTCTTGATTGTTAGTTGATGTGGGAAGATCAAGCCCACTGTGTGAAGCACCATTCCCTAGGCAGGGAATCCTGGATGGTCTAAGTGTAGAGAGTTATGAGCAAAAAATGGGCATATATGCATTTATTTTTTTCTCTTTTCTTGATTGTGAATTTCACTAGCTGCTTCAAGTTCTTGTCTTTACTTTCCGACAATGATGGACTATAACCTGGACTGTACCCTAGAATTGTAAGCTAAAATAAACCCTTTATCCCCCAAGTTGCTCTATGTTTTATCACAACAATGGAAATAAAACTAGAACATCACCTTTATTCTACCTTGATATCTCTTGAGCTGTTTCCGTGCAGGGTTTCCTATTGTGTTCATCCAGCAGGAGAAGAGACAAATGTGAACATGACCTCTTTTGTCCAAGCTGTAAGTTCCTAGACACATTTTGTGTGGATATGTTTTCAATTCTCTGTAGTCAGTGCCCAGGAATAAAATCTCTGAGGCTTATAATACTTGTCTAATTGTATAAGAAGAGGCTAATCTGCTCAGTAAGTCACTATGCTAATGAGTGCTCAATATTTCCTTGCCAACATTAACCATGCCCCTAAAATTTAGATGCTTAATTTTTATTTCTATTTAGCTCGGTGTAGTTTGTGATTTATTTTGGAGACTTCTCTTTTGACCTGTTTTATTTAGATGCACACTGGCAAACAATCCTGCGGTGGTTGGGAAGACTGGATTAGGTCTTGCTGTTGGGTAATACTCCACATGTCTTGTCGGTTGATGGTACTGTGTGCTATTTGCACACTCTTGTTAATTTTCTGCCTAGGTTTTTTATTCACAATTGAGAAAGGGATGGGAAGTCTCCCTCAATGCATATTTGATCATTTTCCCATCAGTTTTCATTTCATGCTTTGTGGGTCTGTTGTTTGTTGTAAATAGAGTTGCTGTGCATCTGTGGCCCATTCATTATGCAGTGTTCCCCCCCTTCGTTTGGGGAACTTTTCTTATTCAAAGCCTACTTTATAGACATATGTACTTACGCTTGATTTTGATTGCTTTTTACATAGTGTAACTTTCTATCTTACAGTGCATTTTTAAATGGTTTTAAATGTCCATGTCATATTTTCCTTCAATCTATAATTAGTCAGAGGAATACAGAGTGATGCATATGTTCTTTCATGTCTAGGACTAGAATTCTAGTTCACCTATTCTCTTTGCTTGAATGATTTAGGTTGGCTGTTTAAGCCTCTGAGGCTGTTGCACACACCTAATTTTAGCTCAATAATCTCATGTTACCAAGTCTACTTCTCAGTACATCAAAGGCTATACTGGCCCCCTTTTCTTTATTTCCAGAGATCAAATGTTTTTAAACTAAATTTAGGGGCTAGGGAAATAACCCAGTGGGACAGCACTTGCCTGGCAGATGTGATGCTCTAGGTTTCATCCTTGGTTCTGCAAAAAGTGAAATTAATTAATTAATTTACTTTAAAGACAGGCTTTGTGTAGCTCAGGCTGACCTTGAACTAATTATGTAGCTGAGACTGATCTTGAGCTGCTGATCCTCTGACTCAGCCTCTCAAGTGCTGAGATTACAGGCTTGCCATCATACCTTGCTTGTTTATCTATTTATTTATTGTTATTTACTTTTTAGAAGAGTATGCAAGGGCATCCTCAGCAGTCTTCTTCATTGGGTTTAAACTCCGAGTTTGAAGTACTTTGTTTAGCATTTTCAAAACCATTGCTTTCTAAGGCCTATGTGGGAATGACTGGGAAGCTTTTTGTTTATAGAAGATTGTCCTTCATCCTTTTCTACCTCTATCCAGTGCTCCAAGGCATTATTCAATGCTAGCTAAAGTTTACAATCACTATAAATGACTGACCATCACTTTGAGAGACCAGCTGGCACATAACTAGCTGGAATTGGCTTAATATTATTTTTAACTATTACATAAAACATAAACATTGAATGCATTTGTAAGATACCACGTGCTGTTACAGTACAGGTATATGTTTTGTTAAGTTTAAGTTGAGTTCAACATATATATCTCAGACATCCTCTTTTTGTGCTAAAATAATTTGAACTCCTTTCTTCTACTTTTGAAATACATAGTACAGTATAATTATTTGCAGTCAGGCTACTGTGCAATAGCACACCAGAATTTGTTACTCCTATGTAACTATGAGGTAGTACCCATTAATCAACCACTCCTCAGCCTTCTTCCCTCCTACTTTCTCTAGCATCTGGTACTCAGCATTCTACTTTCAACTTCTGTGAGAGTGAATTTTTTTAAATCTCTAACTTTCGAATAAGTGTCTTTCTGTTCTTGGTATATTTCATTTAACATGATGACCTTCACTTCTAGCCATGTTGTCACAATTGATAGGATTTCATTTTTTGGTGGATGGTTAGTATTTTATTGAAGGCATATAGATACTGCTCATGTATTCTTTATCCATTCATTAGTTGATGGGTGTTAATGTTGATCTCATATCTTGGGTATTGTGCAATGCTCTCATCAATGTAGGAGTGTGTATGTGAGGTCTTTTCAACATACTGATTTAATTTCTTTTGAATGCATACCCTTTGAAAGTATATGAAGAGTTGGTATAATGCATAATTTAGAAGTCTCTGCTGCCACAAATTCAGCATAAAACAGAAACAAAATTTATGTGTAAAGTAGGTTGATGCTAAAACACAAACCCTGTATCATGATGTACTTTGACTAAGTTAGAGTATTTGCCATTAACTAATTGATTTAATATGTAAATGTCTATGTCCCAGGAAGTGTATCATTTCCTGGAGTTACAGAGCTGGCAAATGCCATAGGCACTGACTTGGCAGAGTTTTTAGACTAGTGATGGGGGAACAAGCGAATAGTCTTTTAAATTGAAGCTGCTATGATGGAGAGCAGGGCTCTACTTATTGAGGTAGCAACTCGTCTGCATTCTAATAGATGTGTAGTCCAGCAAAGAATAGGAAGAATCTTTGGGAAGTAATGGGAAGGTGTAGCAACAGGAGGAACTGGAACTTGTAGGTACAGCCTAGGATGAGATTTGGGACCTAAGGAGTTGATATGTACAGACTTGGAAGGCATGTTATAATATCTTTGGGCTTTATCTTGGAATCAGTATGGTTTTCTGACTGTTAAAATAGAGGCATCAGGTTAGATTTGTGTTTTTACCAAGTGACTTTGATTTCTATGTCAAGAAGAGAGCAGAGAAGGGCAAGAATTCAGTGGTGGGCCCAGTTAAAAGGCTGTAGACTAACCTGGGAGTAGTTTGGGTTGGAGAAGAGGCTGTGAGAAGATGGAGAGGTGAATGGATTCAGGAAGTGTTTAGGAAGAAGGATAGAAGGGAAGCAGTAGCTGAAAGTTATAGAAGATAAAGATAAGAATGAGGGAACAAGAAAGACTTGCACTTTAAGAAATCTGGAAGGAGTGCTGTAATACAAGGATGTGGGCCAGCCCAGCTTTCACTCTTGGAATTTGAAAAGACTATACAATGACTATATTGAGATGGCCATGTAAGGTGAGAGCTCAGAACTTCAGATAGACCCTAAGGGTTCCGAGGCTCTTCATCTCAGGATGTTGTTTAAAATATTTCTAATTTTGTGAAAAGTAAATTCTAGTTACAATGTGTAAGCAACTTGTCTTTGCAAGTTGCTGAAGACAAAACTGGAGAAATTGGACATAAATGATAACAGAAAGGGTATGAGGAGACAGTTTTTGACCAAATGGGATGCTAATTATTGGGATGGACTGACACATAGAAACCTACAGGCTTAGCTTGCTTCAGCCCCACTGCAGGGTCCCAAGTGAGGGATGATTGAAAATGTTCTAGGCAAGGGTCATTTTTTTTCTTGTTTTTGAGACAGGGTCTCTTGTAGTCCAGGCTGGTTTTGAACTCACTATGTAGTCAAGGATGACTTTGAACTAACTCTTGGTCCTCCTGCCTGTATCTCCCAACTGCTGACATCACAGGCCTGTGTCACCCTATTCAGTTTATTCAGTACTGGGGATCAAAACCAGGGCTTCATGCACTATAGGCAATACTTTTTCATCTAAAGTAAATCCCCCAACCCCACATCCCAGGTGGGAAAGCCAAGAGCATTGGGGGAACAAGTACACTTCTTGTCACAAAGTTTGTACATTAAGAAGGAAATGCTTGCATTTGTATTTTTTTTTTACTTCTTTCTCCATACAGCACACCAGAAGCTTAAATTTTCCTATATCACACTTGTTCATCAGTGGGAGTGACAATTTCAGGTGAATAATTTAACCTTGCATACATTATCTGTCAAATTACTTATAAAGGTACTTCTTTTCAGGAACCCAGAATCAATTATTTAATCTTTCCAAGATTTGGAGTCTCATAGACCTGAGTTTGCATGGTCGATTTTTTACTTACTAATTATGAGACTTTGGGTATATCACCATACCTAGCTCTCTGTGCATATCTTATTTGTAAAATGGGCATGTTACCTCAAGAGGTTGCCCTAATGCACAAATACTTTTACAAAGTAAGGGAAAGGGCTTTATGAAGTATAATTTTTTTCTGGCTTCACTATGAAATATGTCAGTGTTATTAGAAAATCTGTGAGATTATTCCTAAGATTAAAATGCATTGTTGTAATTAGAATTCATTATTTTACACCATTTTCACTTAATAACAAATTATATAATTACATGATTGTAATGACAAATAAAACCTGTTTCTTATTTTGGTTCTGTCTGTAGCTGTACAATGCTTCTAGTTACCAAAATGTGTGCATTTTTCCAAAACCAACCATTTTTTCAAAAACTCTTGCATGATTTACAGAATTCAAGAAACACTTAAACTTCCATTTACTGGTTTACTATTTAATAAAGGATTTGATAAACAATACAGATAAGATGGAAGCAGATGCAGAGATCCACAGCCAAACACCAGGCCAAGCTCCAGGAGTCAGTCAAAGAGAGAGAAGAGGGATTCTATGAGCAAGGGGCATCAAGATCATGATGAGTAAACCTACAGAGACAACCAAACCAAACTAGTGGGAACTCATGAAATTTAGATTGAAAGCTGTGGAGCCTTCATGGGACTGGACTAGGCCCTCTGTACAGTGAGACAGTTGTATAGCTTGATCTGCTTAAGGGGCCCCCTGGCAGTAGGATCAGGATCCATCCCTGGTGCATGAGCAGGCTTTTTGGAGCCCAATACCTATGAGGGGACACTTCGCAGAGGTGAGCCAGAGGGAGGGGCTTGGACCTGCCCCTACTAAATGTACCTCCCCATGGCAGGCCTTACCTTCTTGTAGGAAGGAATGGGGAGTGGGTTGGGAGAGGGAGGCTGGAAGGGAGGGAGAAGGGAAGAGGGGGATCTTCGAATGGTATGTAAAGTGAATAAAAAAATCTCTTAAAAAAAAAAGAATTTGAAGCCTGGCAGTGGTGGCGCACGCCTTTAATCCCAGCACTTGGAAGGCAGAGGCAGGCAGATCCCTGTGAGTTCAAGGCCAGCTTGGGCTACCAAGTGAGTTCCAGGAAAGGCGCCAAAGCTACACAGAGAAACCCTGTCTCAAAAAACCGAAAAAAAAAAAGATTTGATTTTGAATTAAATTTTGATCATTGTAAATTTGTTGAAAAAAGGATACAGATAAACCTCCAAATAAAAAGGCACACAAGCAAAAGCATGTGTGAACTACTTTTGTGCCCTACTACAGCATGCCCATGTCCTCTCATGGCTTGCCTTCTTGCCATTTCCTACACATGCTTTCCAATATGGAAAAAGCCATCTTATGGGATTTTTAGTGGAAGCTTATGAAGCATGAAAACGTAAGTCATTGGCTTTCCATGATCAACTTGGTCTTTAGTCTTCCAATCTCCTGTCTTCCCTGAATGTCATAGGTAGGGTTTGAAGTCCCAACTCTTTATATGGTTAGAATCACAAGTTGATACTCCCAGAAATCAGCCATCCCTGTCCTTAGATTATTCAACAGTTTCTAGATATCATTAGCATAAAAGGGCATGCTCTCTCTCTCTCTCTCTCTCTCTCACACACACACACACACACACACACATATTTTCTACTATAAATCACACTACCACACTGATAATGGGCCATTTATGATTTCATTTTCAGATTAAACATGGATTGATGAAATGGTATCCACCCAATATTTTCTAAGATTGGGAACACATGTAAAATTGAACATCTTTAATCTGAACATCTAAAATCCAAAATGTGCCTTCAGTATATATATACATATATATATGTATATATATAATATTATTGCTCAATGTATATATAGAGAGTATGAAACAATTAATTTTGTGTCGAAACTTCCCATCCTGCTATGTATATACAAATATTCCCAAATTTGAGAAGATATTTCAAACACTTCTGGTCTCAAACATTTCCGATAAGGAATATTCATTGTGTACCTGTTGATGACTCACCCAGTTTCGAACATGCTTATGTAAAACCTAAAATATGTCAATTGTTGTAAATTTGTAGCATGTGTTCCTCTTCCCCTTAGCATGAAGTTTTACATGTTCTCCAGAGATCTGTATTATGTGATTGTTGTATGTTGTAGTTGGAATTTGGAATTGTAATTATTCTTAATATGTTTCATAACTATTCTTGGCTTCTGACCTGGGCAGAATTATTGTAAAGAGATAAAACTCAGCTAATGTGCCATAACTGAAGGATTTTTAGGAGTTATAGATTGTCTGTGATAGTACTGGACAGCTGAAGAACAACACTTTATCAAATGATGCCTTTTAACTGGGGAATAGTTATTGTAGAGGATCTTGTTATCTTTGCAAGATATTCCAACTAGTGTTGGATATTTGAGGGGAAAATTGTACTTCTGTAGAAAGCCAGGCTATTTAAAATTTTTATGTAGCTCAATAGGCATTTTCTGATGTGTGTCAGGGTTATCAATTTATATTGTTACATATGGCAAGAAACAGGTGGATGGCACTATTTCTTGGCATAGTGGTACCTAGGTTCCATTCCCTGCTGAGCTAAATGGCTTTAGACAAAGTCTCTAAAGTGCTTTCTGTTTCAGTGTTGCTAATAGTGAGGCAGAAAGTAATATTTGCTTTCACTGACCTCATGGAGATGGTAAATTGCTAATTAGATTATGCCTTAAAAGCACTTTGTGCTCTGTTGAGAAATATGCTGTCGCAAATTAAGTAGAGCCTATGGTTTTACAAATATAAACATATTGCCAAAAGGTGAATCATTGATGGATCAAAGCATGCAGACCAGATAACAGGCATTAGTAACATCAGTGTGAGGGGAAACAAAGAGGAGGGCTTTGCTTTGGAAGAAGCGACTCCTGGTCAGGTTCAGACAAGGAACATGGCCACATGAGCCAAGTGGCTTTATGCTTGTTTCTTGGGACTGAACTGAATTTTAAAGGGGAGGATAAGTAGAGGCAACTAGTATCATTTTGTACCTGTTTTCAAAGAAGAACCTTTTGGTTGAGTCAGTGTGATATTTTCTTTATTTCCCTAATAAGTTTTGAAAGAATGTTTCCTTGTTAAAATAAGGTTGCTGTGTTAGATCTACAGCTTGGTGATTTTTTTACACATATGTATCTTCCCACAATGTAAGACTATTGAAAAAAGTTTCATAAGCCCTTTCACTCCATTGGCTTTAATTCACCAAGTACTCTTAATTTCACTTTGATATTAATGCCCATTTGCAATTTTTTTTTAAAATCCCATTCTAATCTTAATTGCTTAATATTAGCTTTCAGATAACACACTGTATTTCACACAATGATACATAGTTTACTGAATGGCTATGAACGAGCTAAAGCAGTTGAGGTTGATCAAAGGATCCTTACTATAGACAAGAGGTAGGAAACTATGACAGATGCCTTTGCAGTTTGCATGTAATTGACCTCCATAATCTCACAGGGAGTGACACTGTTAGGAGGTGTGGCCTTGTTGAAGTAGGTATGGCCTTGTTGGAGGAAGTGTGTCACTGTAGGGCTGGACTTTGATGTCTCTTATGCCAAAGATCCTGCCCAGTGTCACAGTCCACTTCCTGTTGCCTTCTGATCAAGATGGGCGGGAGGAAGGAAGAGAGGGGGATCTGTGGTTGGTATGTAAAATGAATAAAAAATTTCTTAATTAAAAAAAAGATGTAGCCAGCACCATATCTGCCTGCATGCCACCGTGCTCCCCACCAAGATAATAATGGACCGAACCTCTGAGCTATAAGCTGCCACCTCAATTAAATGCTTTCCTTTATAAGAGTTACCATGGTCATGGTGTCTCTTCACAGCAATAGAAATCCTAAGACCAATGCAAAGAGAGTTACTAGGTACATAAGATATTAACCTAAGTAACCCAGTTACAGAACTGAAGTGTTCTGACTCAGGCTTGCAAAAGCCCTGGTACAGAGTTGCTTCCAGACACAAAGCTGGTTCAAAGTGTTCTTGGTCTACTTTAGACAAATGGCATTTCGAGCAGACTGGATCAAGCAGGGGGATCCTGTTGAGCAGAAGCACTCTGGAGACAGTTCAGAGTTCATTGCCTGTCCTGTAATGCACACTGGATGGCCTGATGGTGCAGTGGGTACTGCCTGTAGCCAATATTAGGTGCCTCTTATTTTGTATGAGCCTAATGAAGAATTTGCATGATTCATTGATCTAGTAGTTGGATAAACTCACACTTTGCTTTCACTCAATAGTTTGGATATACCCATATTGCCCTTGTGTTTCTGATTTAATTAATAAGTTCATAGGTGGTAATATTTTATTTATGCAAATAAGTTATCAGTCTGTGCCTCGTGGTTTGTGAGGGACAGATTGTCATTGTTTACTTGTACAATCAAAATGAAAAGTCATTCTGCCTCAACATTTGAACCTTAAATGGATCAAACTGCTGTTTTATAAAAAATAAGATAGCCTGAAAGCTACTGCTTTGTACAATATGGAGTTATTTGGAGTGGAACACAGCCTCATCGCTACATCCTTTTTATATCTTTGACCTGTAAGGCAACAGAAAGCAATGATAGCTAATTGGTGTCTGATGAGCCAGCCAATCACTCCAGCAAATATTCTCCAACCTTTAACCACACAGGTGGAAGGAAAGAATCCCGGGGGTCCTAACTAAACCATTGACATGTCTGCTAAAATATGATGTGGGCTTTACTCAAAGCAACTGAGCATCCAACCTGAACTTACTTTCAGGGTCTTCTGGGTTCAACCTGAACCTGTCCAGACTTGGTCTTGGCTGACTCTCAGCTCCAACAGGAAAGCAGAAAATTGCATGGCCTTTTAGAGAATGTACCAGTTTCTAGCCTGTATCTATTTCGACATGGTGCTCAACATTTTGTAGTATAGTTGCCTTTTTGTTTTGTTTTTCCAGATGTTAGCTCTGTAAGGCCAGGAACTTTTCTGTCTGTCTTCCCAGTGTCTTTGTCTGTAGTGCCAATAATTGCATGTTGAATGAGAAAAGTTATAACCTTTGAGTGCTGTAAATTTAGCATGCCAAAAGCCAAACGCAATAGTCCATCTTTCAGTGGACAGTGGTAGAGCCAGTTTTCTAGAAACCTAAGTGTACTGTAAACTAGAATCTTTCAAATTGCACTGTGTACATAAATCAATCGAAGATCTTGTTAAAATCTAGATTCTAACTCTATGAGGCCTGAGATTCTGATTTTTTCCAAGCTCCCAAGTGAGGTTAATAATGTGGTTTGTAGACTGTACGTTGAGAATTAAGAATTGAGACCCTTAGTTAGCCTTGTCTCATCTCCCAAGTTGATTCCATCATCAAGTTCAGTTGACTTTGTCTCTTCTGTCCCAACCTGTCTGTTTCTGTAGCCTCTGTTTTAGCTGAAGGCTTTATTGTTTTCTGCATGGATTACTGCAATAGTGTTCATCTAATCTAGCTATACCTTTCTCCTTTTTTCTGTTCTCTATACTGCTGCCAAATGATATCCTGCAAATACATCTCTGATCATGCCAGTCTATTGTTGAGAGGCTTTCAATAGAGGATAAACCAACAGTCCTTCTGCTGCTAGGTATTTTGATTTTGGGTGGGAGGAAGGCTGTGCTAAACAACACAAGGACTGGGGAGCTAAGAACGTAGGTGTTGGGTAAATCAGTCATTAGGAGCCAACTCAAGTAGCCAGGGCTACTTACAGATGCCTGCCCCCTCCCTCTCTCCCTCCTCCCTTCCTTCCTTGTAATCAGAAAGCCAGGCATCCAAAATGCCAAAGCCATTGGCCATTGGTTCTTTGGCAGATGAGATGTCTCAACTGTTTTCTTGTCCAAATATTAGCTAGTCTGGGCTCTGTCAATCCTCAAATCCACCACTCATGTTTTAGTTTGAGTTGCAGAGAATTTTCTTGTACCTAGTGCAATACTTTATTACATGCCCCACACCTGAAATATTGTTCACTAGTTCCTTTTTTTTCAGGTTTCCCTTGCTGTGCTTTTAGCTGGGGTTTGTTAGGTGGTTAATGTGCATATAGTCTCACTCAGGTGTAAACTCACAGATATCCAGTCTGTCCCAAGAGTAGGATATTGTGGTGGTAGAAGAATGACACATCTAGGATTATGCTTTTCCTTCTTAACAAAAGGAGTTCACTGCACTTGTTGCAACAGGTATATCTGGGATGGCCAGACATTAGGAGATGTGGAGAAGAGCAAAGCATCCTGCTGTCCTGGTAGGCAGAAAAGTAGGTTGACTCTACCCCAGGAGTTCTAACTAGCCTGTCCTGACCATTGAGCTGCTGCTGCTGCTGGAGTGTGGCTGCATTCAGGGAAGAATGATGAGAACTGTTGACTTTTGGTAGTGGTTGTTTTCTTCCCTCTTTAATTTAGTAACTCATCACAGGGTTGCTCTTTGTTCATCATTCCAGGCTTTTCCATGTGCTGACTAATGCCTACAGCTGGCTCTCCAGAGCAAAGTGCTGGGGAGATCAATCAAATGAGATCTTAAAGGGTAAATAAGGTTTTTAAATGTGTTCGAGCAGCATCTATTGAGTTCAGTGGGAAAAAAATGCTTCCAAGGAAAGAAATTTGCCCAGTGAGATGCCTCCCAAATGGCAGCAGAGCAAATAGACCTCAGATGGTTGTTTTGTAGCCCAAGTGTCCAGTCTGCTTAGATTTCCAATGGCTGCTTAAAACTTAAGAGCAAGGGAAAATGAAGTGCATTTGACTTAGAGGAATTCACTAATGGAAGATCAAAGTAGTGAAAAATGTACTTTCACACACATTATTGGATGGTTATATGTGTATGTAGGGGGTTAGGGCTGGAAATCTGGAAAGGAAAGCTACATAAAATATTCCTCTTCAATAATTTTCACATATACCCCAATTTTCCAGCTCCTATAAATCTCAACAAGTAAGGAACATGGAGACTACAAAATATTTCAAGAAAAAAATCCAGAGGCTTTTAGAACTCAGTAGTTCTGGTCTCTGTCTTCTCAGAAGTTCTAAAATGAGCAATTTTATTATGCAAATCAATGCACTCAGAGTAGAATTTATAGGATATTATGGCATTGTAAATTTGAAAATTACATTTTGTCTTTTGTCCTTTGTTATGACAAAATGTGGCCATGCCTAAGGAATAAAGTGAATATATTGATTATTCTAAGCCACTTGACATTGAACTATTACATAGTGAACGCTATTAGTTCTACCGAGTTCTAGTTGACCACTAGTTGGCTAGTGGTCAATCATGGAGAATTGGCTAGAAGAGCCCTTCTTCCATTACCCAGATCCTAAGAGTCATTAAAGACTCCCTGCCATTGCCAAACCAGAAAAGTGATTTATTCTGTGATATATGAAAGAAAACATCATTGAACATGGTCCACAATCCAGTATGAATATCCTTTCATAATCACTATTTCTTGAAAAAAATTGACAGCAATCCTATCTGGTAGAATAAAGGATTAAGGACTGACTGTCTAAAGAAGAACACAAGCCAAAGTCAGTATGGATGTGTGGTAAGAGGAATTAGCAATGTTTTCTTGCCTTTAGCATGTCATTTATTCTGATCTTCTTTGCCGGTTGTATCCAAGGCAGGGACCATTAAGACCACAGTGTCTGTTTGGATGCTTGTCATCAGGCTCAGGGGCTTTTGTCTGAGAAAATCAAGTATCTTCTAAGGCCTCTCTGAAAGTTCACTAAGGTATTCAGAGCCTCTAGTAGCAAAAGTCCATGAGAGTATACAGCAGTGACAACTAGTTCAGAAGGTCAACCTATCAGAACTAACGGTTCTGTTAGAGGAAACCATCATGCAAGGCGTTATGGAATTACTGCCTTTTGAATGAACTGGCTGTCTCTTGTTGTAAACTTCTTGTGCAATAACAGCTATGATTCTCCCCATTTACCATGCACTTCCATGTAATGTGTACACTGTGATCTCATGACTACATCTCAATCTTATGGACA
>LZPO01095773.1:838787-849053 GCA_001675575.1 Neotoma lepida
TGATTCACTCAGAAGCATTCTAGTTTTGTAAAATAATTTTAAAAATTGTTGAGATTATAATACAATCACATCACTTCTCCCTTCCTTTCCTTTCTCAAAACCCTCCCATATACCACCTTCCCTTGTTCTCTTTCAAATTTGTGTGTTCCCACTCTAATATTGCTGCAGCAATTTATCTAAAAGCAAAGAACTGTCTGCTTTGATAAACACAATGCACATTTTTTGCTCTTCGGAAACCTGGTTGTTTTAAAGAAAGCTTGAGTAAAAATTAGAAAAGAAAATCAATAAAAAAAAAAACAAATTTGTGTGTTCCTTCTCTTTGTGTGTGTGTCTCTCTCTCTCTATATATATATATATATATAAAATTTTAGGTACCAGACAAGCATTAGACAGCTCTGTCATAAGGAGCCCTAAACACATCAAAAAGTTATTTTTGGTCATTGGTCAGTTCAGCATGAAACTTCTGGGATACAATGGGAAAATTTGGAGGATAAAAGCCTGAGTTCTTGGCCTGGATTTGTCCCTAATACTTAAGAAACTAGACACTTAAGGAGTTATATAGTTAGGCCCTCAGCAAGCTATGTGCATATACTAAAAAGATTTCTGCCTTGGTGGTATTTTATGGGCCACAGTGCCATCTTCATTTTCTTCCTCTCTATCTTTCTTAGCTGAAGTCAGATCGTCTGGATGTAGGTCCTCCTCCTCTCTTTCTATGCCTCACAGTGCCCCTAAATGTCTTGCCTGGCTTGGGAAGAACTCTGTTGAGCTTTGGTGGACAATGTTCTTTGTCTGCCATTTGGGCCTGGTTCTTGCTTCAGTTCTTTTCTTGTGCCCAGAGGTACACAGCTGACAGATGCTCAGGTCAGATGAGCCGTAGGGCCCTAGTTTTTCATGTCTAAGCCCCTGGAGCCATCTGTGCCACTTACCTCTCCTAGAGAAATTAAACACTGCTCCTTCTTTTATCATCCCATTTATATCTACAAGGAGATCTTCAAAGTTTTAGTAACACTGCTCATGACAATTGCAAAGACGTAGTCACAGATATTTTTTTTTTTGTGGTTCTTTGGATAGAATCCATGCTAGACAAATGTTCTAACAGGACCCAAGATGTAACAAATAACTTGACCATAACAATAGCTATTGTTTATCAAGTGGTAACCATGCCAGACACAGCTACCTTTTGTAGTTCTATAGAATTGAGGAAAGTTCTAAAAGGCTTGAGGAATTGCTACCACTAGGTGCCAGCCACTAGTAGAGTTGGACCCAGAACCTAGAATCTTGCTGCTCTGATGTCTATGTGTACATCAGTGTTTCTCAAATAGGTGTGTGGAGATCACCTGAGAATCTTGGAAATTACAGCTTCTAATTCAGCACCTCTGGCATGAGTCCTGGGATCCTCTGTGTCTATTAAGTGGTTTGTTGAGACTGATGCTATTGATACATAGATCACATTTGAAATATGTAAGTATACACTTGCAGAAATGCATGGAAAGTCAAGTCTTATAACCTAATCGGACATTTTAAAAAGTGTTGAAGTGATGTTACAGAACACAATTTTCTTTGCTTTTAACAACTACATTAAACATAAATTTCATAAATTATGGAACATTTTATTCTTTTAGTGAATATTTTTGTTGTATAAATTTGGGTAAGGAAATTCGCCAGATGATGAGATTTTGCTCCCATGTTCTAATTTCTTTTCTGTTGCTGTGGTAAAACTTCCTTAACAAAACAGGTTGCTTTTTCACACAGCATCATAGTTTTGAATTTTACTTATATTCATGAATCAGTTATATCATATATCAATATTTTTCCTTTTATGGTTAAATAATATTTCATTATATGGATATACCACAGACAATTTTTCATTGTCAGTGGATGGATGTTTTACTGATAGTGAATAGTGCTGTTATGAATGCTCTGTATATTTCTTTGTATGGACATGTATCTTCATTCACTTTACATTTACACCTAGGAGTAGATTATTAGGCTATTTGGTAGGTATAAATGTTACATTTAAGAAACTGCCTCAATATTTTCCCAAGTTGCTGTGCCATTTAACTTTTCAACAGTGATTACTTTCGTAATGTGCTAGTTCATCACATGTCAACCAAGCTGGTTATTATCTGCCGTTGTCATTTCAGTAGATGTATAGTTGCCTCTCATTTTGTTTTTAATTTAATTCATTGTCTAATGGCAAGTGGACATCATGTGCTGACAAGCCATTATTAATATGTCTTCTTTGAAATGAGTATTCAAATAGTTTGCTCAGTTATAGTTGGCCTGTGTTCTCATTATTAATTTCTTAAAATACTTTTTGTGTTCTACATATAAATTGTTTATCTCTTCTGCCTGTGGCAAATTCTCTGTCTTTACTTATGTGGTAGTATCCTGATTTTGCTTTCATTTTTGAAAGATTGTTTTACTACATGGAGATTTCTTGGTTGACCAGTTTTGTCTCAATGTTATTCTGCTCTCTACTGTCTCCATTGATACAGATAAAATCCCAGCCATTTATTGTATTGATTCTTTTGTGTATATAAGATTTCTTTCCTCTCTTGCATCCTTAAAAATTTCTCTTTCTCTCAGAGGGGGAAGGAATTGTACTTGGGGCTTTGTGGAAGCCATCCAAATGCTCTACCGAACTGTAACTCTAGCATGTTCTTGTCTTCATATTAATCTCCTCCTGTCCCATCTCTCCCTTTGCCCTATGAATGGTTTGACGGTGATGTTTCTAGGCGTGGAATTCTTTGTGTTTATCCTTCCGAAAGTTCTGTATGCTTTTGTTTGTAAGTTAGAGGTCTTAATCACATTTGGGAAATTTTTAACCATTATTTCTTCTTAATTTCTCCCCTTTCCTTCTGGAAGTTTCATTAGCATAATGATTGATGTTGTCCCACATATCTCAAGTCTGATATTTTTAATTTTATCCTTTTCTTCTTCAAGTCAAACTATTTATTTTTACTCTATCTCCCACTTATTCTTTTCCTTGCCACCTGAATCTGCTTGTTTGAGCCTCTCTAGTACACTTTAAATTTTCCTTATTTTAATTTCACAGTACAAACTTTCTGTTTGTTTTTTTATCAAAAATGATTTTCTTTTTGATATATTTCTTTTTGTTACATCTTTGTTGTTCTTAAGTGTGTGTGTGTGTCTGTGTGTGTGTGTGTGTCTGTGTGTGTAAATGTGTGCCCTGTCACAGACCAACCTTAGATATCATTTCTCAGGCAGAATCTACTTTGTTTGTTGAGACAGTCTCTCACTGATCTGGAGATCCCCAAGTAGACAGTCAGGCTGCCCTGTGAATGCCAAGTATCTCTGTTTCTCTGCCTCATCTCTGTGATCACAACTATGAGACCTTCGCTGGACCTTTGTCTTTTCTTTCTTTCTTTTTTCTTCATGAGTTCTTCAGAACAAGTGTAAAGTAAGCACTCCACCCCAGGCATATGTCCCAGCCTCTTCTTTAATTTTTAAAGTATGGTTCCTTTAAGTTCTGTGATAAATGTATTTTAATAAATCATTTGAAGTCTTTTCTCCTAAATCCAACATCAAACTCCCTCTATGGACTGCCTTATATCTCCTGAATATGTTTCCCTTCTCTTTTTTATAAATTTTTGTTCAAAACTTCACATTTTAGATAATGGATTAGAGCAATTGTTGATTCTGTTTTCTCCTGAAGCTTGGCATCATTGCTAATTTTTAAAATTTTATTTTATTTAGTTTTGTTTACTGTTTGTGTGCAGTAAATATGTGAATTGTCTCCTACATAGTATGTAGCTCCTAGTTTTCCTCTCAGGTGTTTTCCTCATTCTCTTCTCCCTCCTCTTCTTCCTTCTTCCCTGCCCCAGGCTTCCCATGGGACTTTCTTCTGTGTGGCTACTACACACATTCTGTGATCAGACATGGAATGCCACCAAGGCATGGGGGTTTGGATTTGGGGACTGTTACGCATTCCAAGTTTAGTATATTTTGAGTTTGTTCTTACTATTCTTTCCTTCTGAGTCACATTGCAATGCCTCTGTTCTCAGTGACTCTGGGTGGTTATGCTAATTGCATCTTTTTTCTTTCAGCGGTGATAATGTATACTTTCTTTCTTACTGCCTATTACCTCATGACCTTAAATCTATGGAATAGTCATGCTTTAGCTGAGTTTTCTTTATTGTCTCTTTTTGCATCCCCAGAGTTGCCTAGCATAGGATCAGAACATACCAACACTCAAGGCATCAAAACATCTTCAGATTGGGGGTTAATTTGGATTTTCAAAATTTATGATTTTATTCTCTTTCCTTTCCCTTCTTCATTTCTTCTTTCTTCTGTCCCTCTCTTTCGTTATCTTTGTCCCATCCCCTCTTCTTCTCTCTTGTCTGCTTTCTTTTCTGTCATCACAATCATACATAAACATTTCTAGATAAGTTTGATTTGTGTTATGTACTCAGTAAAAAACATTGGTTGGCCGTGGGAAGATGCTCAGTGGTTGAGCACATACTCCTCTTCATGTGTTTAGTTCCTAATGCCCATGTCAGACAGCTTGTAACTTCCTGGAATTCCAGCTTCAGAAGTACCTCACACCTGTTTTCCAAGGACAACTGAATTAGTGTGCACATACCCATATACTGACATAGACACGTGTATTTAATTAAAAAAAAAAACCAGATATTACAAAACAATGTTGGTTAAATAATATCTCTGTTGCCGAGCCTTTTAGTGCAGGACTGTAATCTCATTTACTTTTGAAACTGAGACAGGAGGATTGTAAGTTCAAGTCCAGCCTGGGCAAATTCATGAGACCGTGTCTCAAAATAAAAAGTAAAAGAAGGGTTGAGTGCATTCCTGTGATTGCAGCCTTTGGGAGACGGAGATAGGAAAACCAGGAATTTATCAGGCTTCATAATGACGTTTAAGCTAGCCTGGGCTACATGAGACTCTGCTCACCTCTCTGCATAAATAAAGAGGTGAAGATGGATCTGGTTTAGAGGTGGAGTACTTGCATAGTATGTACATGGCCTTAGGCTCAATTCTCAGTATTAAACCATAAAAATCTCTGTCAAATAAACAACACATTATTGGGTGAATTTTCTCTCTAAATTTCTTTACATTTGGTTTTCATTTTGGTGAAGGTTAACCCTTGAGTTTAGTGCAGAAGGTAAATGAAGACAAGTGGCTCTGCTTGAAAATTGTAAGAGGAAACAAATATTTTGTTAGCACATGTGAGCCAGTAATGTAATAATGCAACAGAGATAATTCACATCTGGAGTGTCCTAGCAAAGGCTGGCCACCAACCACTGAGCACCTATTCCCAGAAGGACTCCTGCTTTGGGTACAAGTTTGGATTCACATTCACCGTGCTTTTGGAGCATAGCACCCTAGCAGACAACTAGAAGTGCAGGAGAGGGTTAAGAGAACAGTAGTGACCATTGTAGGTGCTTAGTGTCCAACCGGAGGGGCAAAGGTTTCCCTGGAACCACAATATTTCACCATCTTTGTTTGCTTTCTATCTATCCATCACCACAGGGAGTGAAACTTTGACTTGTATTTCCAGAGGCTTATGCTGAGGAGATGTTCAGTTGCTATGTAATGGGCAAGAACACATCGAATTGAAGATTGAGCTGAACTCCGAATCTGATCTCTAAGGTTCCTTGCAGTCTGAAAATTCAGGCTTCTTGGATTTCAGCCATGGTGGTTCTGGCTCAGCCTCTCTGAGGAAAGCCCTGTGCTTCCTTTGTTTTATCCACTTCTTTGTATTTGAATAGTGTAGGCTTTCAGTCAAGTCCTGGGAGGGCGTAAGTTTCTTGTTGCACTTACTAGGATGTGATAGGATTTCAAGCAACACCCAAAGAATATGTTTCCGGGAGATCTAGCCACACTCTTTACACATATGGTGGTCTGAAATGTATGGCTATTTAGAGCAAGCATTCTTTATGATGCACAAGATTCCTGAGCTGTTAGAGAGACAGGAAGGGGACATTTCAAACCTCACCTTGCTTTAGCTTGGCTCTAGTTAAAGGGTGGAATTCCTCCTGAGGTAATCCCTTGCAGCATTAGTTACTTTGCATGTAACATATGTCTGTACCATATAACTTACTAGTTTCTGATTTAGGGAGAAGAGGTTAAATGCCTTGGAACTGAGTTGTGCACTCCAGCTTGCTAATTAAGCATAGATGTTAATTCTTTAAATGCTTGTAATTAGGAGATTTCAAGATTTGTATTGGTTTTTGTCAAGCAATCTGTTTGGGAAGCTTGAAGCAACTGGGCACTGCTGGCTTTGGTGAAATTTATTTAATTTATTTTCATGACAGTCTTCATCTTAGAAATGGGATTTTCAAATATTGCTTTGCCAAGCAACATTACTTATTTGCTGGTTTTTATTTCAGGATTGGGACTGGCTCAGGGTGCTGGGGAAGCATTTTGTGCTGCTCTGTATTACAGTTGTAATATCCAAGAAAATTGTTTGATTGTATGTGATATCTAGGATGTTGTACTTTATTGAAAATGTTCCAGATTTTGACAGTGTGATGCGATTATTATTCCTGATTTATATTCCAAATGATCTTATTTCCTCTAAATTAATACTGGGTGCAATCTTTGAGATTCTATTTTGCTTTCTAGAATCATTAAGAAGCATTTCATTGGTATTTTGTAGCATTTGCTACTCTCAAGCATTAAAAAAGGAAAGAGAAAGCAGATACATTTCTTTTGTAGCATACAATCTCTTTGCCTTAAAATTCACATTGATCTTGAGCCAAACAAATTGTTACAGCTTTGGCAGAAGCAAGAGCTTCACAAGTGTTTAGGACTAGAGGAGGGGGTTCAGATCCTATCCCCTCAATGGCTATTTTTTCATGATTTTCTTTTAAATACAAGTTCTCATGGTTCCCCTTCTCTTGGAATATCATGCATCTCCATTGTTTGTACAGTTTTCAAGACCACCTCCTCCATGAAGCCTCTACAGTGGCCATGTCAAAGTTGATGGCATTATCACTTTTGGTATCATGGATCTCACCATTACCTTTCTTGGTGTTCTTGCCAGTATGTACCTTGTTGGATGAGCTCCTTCTTGGTTATTGTTTCATTCAACTAACAGACACTTGAGAAAAGCAAGCCTAACGTTCGGATTGGAGCCTTACAGTGTTTTCCAGGGTGCTTGGTGCACCCATGTTTGTTGAACAAACAGCCTTCCTCATTAATTGTGCTAATTCGTTTGGGAGGACATTTGTTGAGTGAAACAGCGTGTGTGGAATGGGGTCTGACTCCATGATGCACTAGAACTGGACGACTCAATTGAGCTCCTAATGTGCTATTGATTAGTAGCATAACCTTCAATGACTTCCCTTTTGTGAGGTTATTTTTCCGTTTTTTTTATGCTACACATACTAGTTCCTGGCATACATAATGTGAAAAGATACTATAAGGATAAAAAGAACGAATGTATAAACAAACCTTTTACAAATTATGAATAAATGCATATAGTAAATTTCCATTTTACAGCTTCATTTTCCCTCACCTTTGAAATAGAAATCTCAATACCATCCTGACTGAGCTAGTGGGAGCATTGAATAAGACAACACGGAGATGCGCTTAGCAGATAGTAGGTGTTTAATGAATGTTGTGTTTTCTAGTGTGGGCCTTTCCCAGAAATCTGAGACTATGTGCTGAAGTTGGGCTGCTTGGACTAGAAATTCAACTGCTCCTCCTACCCCCTAGCCTTGCTAGTTCCAATTTCATAGCTCTAACATGCAAAGTAATTAAATTTACTAGTAAATGTTTCCAGGCCTTTGAATGGCAGCCAATAAAAAAGGGTAAATATTATTCTTTAAAAAAATTGATGTCCTTGATGTGGTGGAAATATCATATTTACTTACACATATTCCTGCCTCAGACTCAGAAGACAACTGAGAAAATTCCTTTTTTCTCTCTGATTTTCCAGCCTAAAGGTCTTATCTATATAGAAACAGTGATGGCAGCTGCCAGCAAGGGCAAACCAACGGTTCCAATCAGAATTACAGCCACCTCTACTGGTGGACTGGAAGAGAGCTCATTCCTTAGTAGACAGGCACTCAGTCCTCCAATCCCTCAGCTGTCTCCTCCCCACCAGATAGGTAGGTGTTCCCTAAGGACCATGCACCCGCCTCCGTCCCTCCAGCCCTCTTTTCCCCACCCACACATACTTTCCAGAACCTCTCTACCCTGTGGCTGATTTTTCTTTCTTGGGACCAAAGGTAATTAAGCCTCAAAAAAAAAAAAAACTTGCAAGGAAAGGTGATCCTAAATGTAAACACCCACCCCGCAATGGTGATTACTTGAAAATAGGCTGTTATTCTGTCTCCAGATCACAAGTAGTCCCACTTTAAGCTCTGTCCCTGAAAGAACTATTGAAGGATAAGGGAAGGTCAGCCCATCTAAGTTCTAATTAATTTAGCATACAATGCTTATGTTGCTCTGGATGGGTCACAGTTCTTGCAGGACTAGTACCCCAAAGGTTAATGAAGTTTGCCTAAGGTGTTGCTGGATTAGGCCTTTCATTCTCACATCAATTGCCCATCTTTCAGTCCCCTTCGTACTTCGACATTTTCACCACAAAGGAGTTGGGGAGCTCAGAGGATTATATAAGCCAGACCATATTTGGGAAGAGACATGATTATAGACCCGTGTTTTAGAAAAGAGGTTTTTCCAGATCTTCTCATTACTCAGGCTCCTTACCTGTAGAACTTCGATTGTTTTGAATATCCCCTGCATTGACATTACCAACTGAAAAATAAAACCCTTTAACTTAGTGTGCTTCTTCCACAAAAGTTGAGATTTTCTTTTAAATACTCCATTTTTGGATTTTAACTTTACATCCTTTTGGATGTCCTGAGGCAGTTTTTATTTATTTATTTATTTTTTTTGGAGCTAATGGAAAACAGAATGCCAGCATAAAACCAAGTGTCCCTTTACTCTCCCTACCCCCTGCAAAGTTTAGTGATCTTCAAAGCATGCAGATTTGAAAATGAAATATCTATGTCTGGTCCAATGCGGGGCTGTAGCCTTTGGCTTTACATGTGCTTTTCTGCAAAGGTTTGATATCCCCATCATTTTTCTCAGCTAAAGAAAGTGAATTCATTCAAGTTCTCCTCTGTCATCCATCAAGAGCCTCCCCCAAGATGAGCTTTCTGGAAAGGTTTATACAAACAGTAAGCTAACCAGCTCCCTGGGCCATAACAAGATGCTCAGACATCTTGGGCATTGCAGACACAGATGGAGAGAGATAAAGGAAGCAGCTGGCTGAGTTCCTGACTTCTTTCACACTCCATCCTGCCAGTCTTTGCAGATGGGGGGACTTAGAGACTGTTTATTACTTCTCAGACAGGGCTCGAACGACAGATACCAGAGCCTCATCTCTGGCAGCGAACTAAGCTCCAACCCAGGATCCCAAAGCACTTCAGTCCTCAACTCGAATCTGGAACTGAAAGGGACACTGAATATGAGCAGTGTCTTTAAAATCAGTTTGACCTTTTGGGCACTGCCTGCCATCCTGGGGATGCACAAACACTCTGTGTTCCTGTTGTCACAGACATGTTGGCAATAAGGTGCCATTTATGGGCACTAGAATCTCCAAATTGAATGTCTCCTACCCATGGCCAGTCTCAGATCTTTGCCTTCTCTGAAGCTTTAATGCTCAGCTTGTGAAGCATAAATCCCATTAGGGAGGATCCAAAAGCTTCTTGTCATTGAGAAACAGCCTTCATTTCTTCTACTCTTAGCCTTCTATTCTACTCAGATTTGAACTTCCTCTTGGCCCCCTCTGAGTTAGGGCAGAGAAGACATCCCTGAGTCTCTGCTACCCATGTTTTGCCTCTTTTCTGGTGGAGGAGGAGGTGGCCTAGAAGAGCTGTCTCCTACAAGATAGAATAGCCAGCCAAGTCCAGAGAGGTCTTTGGCAGTCACCTTGGTCTGGATGATGTACTGGACCAAGACTCTGTTGAGATTTGTTTTTTTTCCATGTAGTTGAAAGGGGAAGAAGTATATAATGGAATCCTGAAGACTCTCAAGGGAAACACTGTTTGATTTGAACTATGAAAGAGTTCTCATCAGAACTTTGGAGTTTCCTGATGAGCTAGCATCTTAAGCTGAATTCAAAGAAGTTTTTGGTTTTACGTTTTAAAATTTTTTTACATTTTTTTATTGTGTGTGAATATATGTGTGTGTATGCATGCATGCCATGACACATGCATGGAGATCAGAGGACAACCTATGAATTTTGTTTTCTCCCACAATCAAGTGTGTTCT
>LZPO01095773.1:850605-873492 GCA_001675575.1 Neotoma lepida
TTCCTTCCTTCCTTCCTTCCTTCCTTCCTTCCTTCCCTGCATAGTGGACAAACCAAGATGGAAAGGTCTGGGCATTCACATAACTTACTCCACAGTCTATTGTCTTTATTCCTGTGGACTCTATGAAGGAATCTATGTAGCCACGGATGACCTTGAACTCCTGATTCTCCAGCCTTTACCTCCTTGTGTTGGGATTACAGGTGTGGGCAACCACACCCAGTTTATATAGTATTTCAAATTGAACTCAGGGCTTTGGGCCTGCTAGGTAAGCATTCTGCTGACTAAGTCACATCCCCAGTCCTAAGTTTCTTGCTGTGTGGTACAAATACGATTCCTTGATATAGATCATTTGGATTTTACTAATAGCTTCTTTAGTACTCATTTGAAAAATATTTTATTCATATTTTAGCCACTACACCTACAGTTACTGCAAGTTGTTTACTATATGCATAAAGCACCTATGGAAGATTTGTGTAATAGAAATTTCTGTGACAACAGAAATGATTTATAATATGAACACTACCCAACTCTGGTAATTGTTAACATGTGTGACTATTGAAGATTTGAATATTGCTAGTGAGACTAAGAAACAGATTTTTTAATTTTTATTAATTAATTATAACCCAAATAGCTAGTGTGGCCAGTAGAGTACTTAATGATGCAGATATGAACTCCAAATATTTTTTTTTATTTTCATTTTTGTACGTAAGTAAGTAAGTACGTAAGTTGTAGTTGAAGAAGTTGAAGAAACAATTTCCTGGGAGTCACAGTTAGAATGTAGTTCTTGGGTTTAGTTCTGAAGCCATTGCCCTGATGTTCCTGCCATATTCACCATTTAGACTATGCTTGCTCTAGATGTATCCAACTCTGCGAATGAACAACTCTGGTACATTTATAATCAGACACACAAGGAAATACATAATAAAAGACAATAGTCATTAAAGCAGTGCAAACTGATCCCCAAGTCGAAACATTTTTAGTGATGCAGTTTTAAAGAAGAGGAAAACAATGGCTGAAAATTCATTTGAGAAACATATGTTTTGTGGAAATTTGAAGAAATAATGAAGAAAAGATTATAGGTTGGACTACTAAAGCAATAAAGTGTGCTTAGAATTAAAAAATAGATTTGAAGAATATTGAATAAGTAAGAAAGAAGTAGGTGCTAATTAAGATCATGAAACACCTCAAGATGGATACCCAGGAGTTAGTGGAAAAGAAGGTGAATAGATAATCCACAAAACAGGAGTTAGAACTAGTAAATAGGTGTATGGAGAACAGCTAAGATGAGGCTTTTCAAAGAGCTACAAAGTAAGTGCTGATAAGATAGCATCTTAGACCATTTGAATCAGCCAGTTTTAAAGAAAATATTAATTGTCTGTGTTGGAGAAAGATGGTAAAGCTAGCAGATTCATATGTTCCTCATGGCAGCTGAAAGCAAATTTGAAGTCATGAGGAATCATTAATGCACTCATTCCCCCCTGAAAATTTACCCTACGTAAACAATCTTATGGAAAAATACACTGCCTTCACTAGAGTTTTAAAGTGTAGAAAAAGCTATGCATAGAACATATGGTGATCTTAATGTATAATGTGGTCCTGCAGAAGGAAAGAAAATGAAACAATATACCAAGTCATGGGCAGTGTGTGTGTGTGTGTGTGTGTGTGTGTGTGTGTGTGTTTAAATACATTATCACACACTCACACAGACACACATACACTCTGTAGAATATTAGATCTCTGTTAAATTGATAATTATGAACATTGTAACAGCATGGAAAATGTTCATCATGGCAAATGAAAAACAGCAAGATACAGATTTGTATCCAGGCTAAAATTTCAACCTTGTCAAAAAAGATGTATATACATGTGGATCCAGATAGAAAGGGAACTCGGGAAAGTGAAAACATCTGGTATATTAGGGTCTTGGGATTTATTTTTATTTACCTTGTTCCTGTTTTCTGAAAGAGACAAACTAGAAAAGAAAACACAGACAAGCAGTCACAGAAATGGGTTTCATTCACAAAGCATCATTTCTTATTGGAAGTTGCCTCTTTTCTCCCTTTCTTCTCAGACATCTATTTCTCATTTTGATGAGCAGCATGTGATCAGAGAGAGCCAGCCTTCAGTCAAACGTAATCAGCACAAGAGAGTACTGCTTTCTGCGAGGAGATTTATTCGGTGATGGTTGGCAGAAGAAAGGATGTACAAAGAATATGTGGGTAGATTTCACAGAGGTAGTGGGAATGAAAGAGGAGGCCATCTGTTAGAATGGGCTGTGGCAAATTAAACTGTATATTATGAACATGGAATACCAGAAGAAAATCCAAATGCACTGGAGTTGGAAAATAACCAGCTGAGGTACTATAAAACAAATCAACTACAGACTGACAATATGTCGTTCATAAGCTCAGATAATCCCATTACTAGGGACAACATCATTCAAGCCAAAATTTGCAGACCACATTGGATGTGGATTCCCCTTAGGGGGAAAAAAACACCCACATCCTTCCACACCACACACAGATGCCTCTGAGGGAGCTGCTATTTCAATGGCTATGGTAAATTCAGAATGAACTGAAAGGCATTGGGTTTACTTTTAGCTCATGTTCACTAGAGAACTCTGACACCCAATCCAGTCAATCAGAATTGTTAGAATTGAATCTGGATAGCAGCTCTTATCCTTTCCCCTCTTCCTCTTCCTCCTCCTCCTCCGCTCTTCTCTTTACTAACTCCTGGGTGTCTTGAGGCATTTCATATTGATAATCACTATGACATCTTGCTTATGTATTCAAATACTCCGCCATCCTTTTTTTCCCTTCTTTTCTTTTCCTCCCCTTTTCTTTAGTTACCTAAACACTTCACATTCTTATTAGAGCTGGCATCTCTGCAGTTCTTCACAATTTCAGCTCACTATCGTTTCCTCCTAGTGTTCCTCCTATCCTCAGTTTCTTCTTTGTTCTCACTAGGGACTCTTTCGGATTCTTGAGTCTCTTATACTTAGCGACGGTGGTAATGTTGGTAAATGTATCATGCTCCTAGCTCTTTCAGGTACCCAAGTCTCTCATACTTGGTGATGGTGGTGATATTGGTTCTTCCCACACACCTTTAATGTTTTACTTGGATTCATTAAAGTGTTGGTAATGATGATGATCCTGATCTCTATGTTGTTCTTATATCTCTAGTGTACTTCCAGTGACACTGCAGTTCTGCTGTAGCTTTGGGACTGGTTTGGTTTGCTTTCTAAGGAAATAGCTAGCTGCATGTGGTAGTTTGATTGAAGAGTGATCCTGAAGCAGTCTAAGTATGTGGACTGGCTCTAGGAAGAGATATTTAGGTATTTCCCATATGCAACAAATGCCACCAAGCAGTAGAGTGCCAGTCTGTGAAAGGAAGTGCTATCTAATACAGCAGGTCAAAGACAGAACAGGCTATTTCCAAGATGAGCATATATGGGTGTTGAGGTTATTCATTGTGTAAAGATACGTGGCAGAGAAGAAGAGGAGGAGCTAAAGTACAGCCCGTACTTTGGAGTTGGTCCATGCCAATCTGGAGGAAGAGATATCTGGAATGTTACTTTTCAGTGGTTCCTTTAAAGACACCATATGTGCTATGGTTTACCATAGCTATTCCAAGAGAGAAGTGCCTTTTACCGGGTCGATTGTTGCAGACCAAAAAGGAGAAAAACTGAGCTCAGCACTGTTCCCTCTTTGTTATCTCTACACTCCTGGGTGTAGTTTCATTCACTTGAACTCCTGAAAAATCTATGTGTGTGTGTGTGTGTGTGTGTGTGTTTGGGGGCTAGAGGTCAACTTTGCATGTAGTTCCTCAGTAAATGTCCACCTTATTATTTTTTTTTTTGAGACAGCATCTCTCACTGGACTGGTACTTGCCAAGTAAGGTATGCTGGTCAGCCAATGAGTCACTGTGATGTAGTCTCTACTTACTCAGGCTGCTCGGATTACAAAGCATTGCACCATGCACTGGCTTTTTATGTGGATTCTGAGAATCAAACTTAGGTCCTCATGCTTGCAAGGCAAGAGTTTCAGTGACTGAACTGTCTCCCCAGACCCTGAATTTTTTCTTAATGTATCTGCATCTTTTCTATCATATGCTAACACTATGTATATCAGCAACACCAACTTCATGAAGATAGATAAGCTTGTGGATAGTACTGAGTCATATTCTCATTTTATAGACTATTTTTCTCTTTCTTAAATGGTTGATTCAGGGTCTAATATTTGGTGGTGAGTCACCCTTTGGTATGCACCCTATGTTTCCCTTGAATAGATTGTAAGTTCCTGGGGCCAGGTGCCATGTCACAGTTTTCCCCTTAGAATTCCACACGAGACATCATACATAGGTTTTGCTATTAAATGAAATTGCTCCTCTTTCTTCCACTTCCTTTCTTCCTTCATCAAATATTGATTGAGAATTTATCATGTTTAAGTCTCCATTCTAATGACCAAAATTGACAAAGAGCCCTGTCTTCATGAAGCTTTCTATTCATGTCCAGATCTGCCATTTGCTCAATATGTGTGGCCTCAAGCATAATGCTTTCCTGAAGAGAGTAAGTATAGCTTCTAGTGTACACTAAAGGTTTCATAAATATTTCCATCTTTCTTTCCCATTATTTTTCTCTTAATCACTCATTGCTTTCATGATAGTCTATTTTCCTATAATTCCAAATATTTAATATCATGTGGAAAATAACAGAATGCCCTTTTGACTACAGGTCAGTTTTTATGCTCACATTTGCTTAGAGCAAATTCTTTTTCCTTTCCTACTTATAGATTTACTTAGGCCAAAGACAGTGACTGTTTTACTTCTACTTTGAATACCCAGCTTATAATGTAACTTCATTCACTTTTTGAAATATACTTTAGAATTTTTTCCATTACAACAACGACGGCTCACTTTTGTTTATTCCCTTTAGTCCTCTGTCCTAAGAGCAGCTCCCCGAGTTACAGCCTTGGCTTCTTCAGCTGAAGGAGATTGCCTATTTAACGATGATAGATCCTCACAAGAAAATTGGCTCCTTTTTTCTCCTATAATTTTATTTATTTAAATCTTGACTGCTTATAGTAAATATCCTCTCAAAGATAATTTCATTTTCAAACAATTTGGTATGTGATTTGATGCAGCTTAAGTGTTTATTTGGGAGATATCATTTTTCTTTTATAACAAGTTCCCAACAATAACTCTGTTGAACTGCTTTTACATCTTTTTTATTTTTTTGCCTGGCTACTGGCAGGACGCTGGTTAGCTTTCCTGGAGGTATATTAGTTTACTAATAGTAATTAGCTTTTGAGAAACTTCTTCATTGACAGTAGTGTCTGATTTTTATTTAAAAAAGTGGAACTTCTAACAAATGTAATGATTTAAAAGAATTATAAGGAAAAGACAATAAGCTGTTGTCATATAATTTATATAGTATTTGTAGTTCAGTAATCATTCTCATATAATTTATATTTTGTTCAGTGTCAGGATACTAAGGTGAAATTGGTACTAACATATTGTGAAACCACAAAGTAGCCACATGAAGTTATGGATCAAAATAGAACCTTCATTTCCTTAGGCCAAAGCTATTTAATAATTAAATCTGGGTTAGTACATATTCCAAAACATAGATGTGTTCATTGTACTATTTTCTTTCATTTGTCATTATGTAAATTTGTTGTACATGCTTACTGATTTTAGATATAATTTTAGGCACTATATTTTGCTATTGAGTAAAACAGACATGATACATTTTTGTGAGACTTAGAGTTGGCTCTCTTCAAGCAAGTCATTTCATTTCTCTCAGCTTTAATTGCATAATCTTAAAACAAGCATAATGTCTTCTTGAGGAATAAAAAATTAAGTGTAGATATGATAGTTACCATATAGGACATGGTAGGACCTCAACAACGGTAGTTCTTGCAAACATTGTGCATACCAGAGAGCCTTTGGTCCTGGTAAATGAATTGAAGATTGTTTGGATATGGATTCACTTCATAGAATAATGGCTGAGAGTGTTTGAAGGTAACATGCTGCAAAGAGGTTACTTAGTCTTTTCTTACATGGGCATTATACCACATACTTCAAATAAATTTGAATGGGAGAGCATAGTACATTAAGCATGGGATTTCTTGATCTATCCATGGGAAATTTAAAGATGACTGTTTTTTTCCTAGCATTTTAAAAGTGATAAAAAAAAGGCCAGGGAGATTGAGCAGTTGTTCTCAATTGCCAGAAGTGAAAGGGTACAGAAGGGAGGGTGGATGGTGTGCAAATCTGTTCAGTAATGTTGTAATAATTCTGGGTGTTAATTTTACTTCCATGAGTCCAGAGTAAATGGTAAAGATTCCTAAAGGGTGTAATCGAACACCTTTCTTCCCCATAATGAGGATTTGAAGGTAGAGCTTGTGGTGATTTTCTGTATTTTAGAAGAAGTAGTCATGCTGCAGTTTCTCAATAGGAAGTTGCCTGTGCCTATTAAAGTTACTTTTATTTATTGTGTGGTAGCATAGATTGAAAGAGACTATAAATTCATTATCCTTTGCTTCCAGATTCATAGATCTTGTAGTAAATCACACATAATAATGGTTTATGCACTTTAAAATGTGTTTGTGCTTTTTATATTCTGCTAGGAGGGTAGGAATTATTATGTCAGTCTCAGAAAGAAAGACACTGAAGAATAGATGCTTGCCCTAGAGCCTCTTCAATAGATACAAAACCTAGAGCTAGATGGATAGCCTTTCTTATGCTGCAGCACTGGGCTGTGGCAGACTGCCTTTGCTCTTTCCCTCAAATTGACACGAATAGGTTGTACCAGGATTCCTTAAGAAAATGAGAAGTAATTAAGTCTGAGTTTCTTAAAACAAGACTTCCATTTATAAAAGGATGGAAGGTTTGTAGAACCATGAAGATGGCACTCAAAAAATTCTCAGCAAAGGATGGTGTTGTGGCTAGCGATGTAGTGGAAGCTGTGAGACTTGTTCAGATTCCAAAATGCTGTTCAACAGGCCTGCTGGTTGTTTTTTATAATTGGAAACATGGCTTTATGGGTTGTGGGTACTTGTTTGTGCTTGGATGTGCATTGATCCCTTAGTGGCTTTTGAGCTCCTGCTTCATGCGTTCCAAAGTGCTCAAGGCTCAGAATGCCCATTCTCAATTCATTTACAATAATAATGTACATTTTACAAGAAGTCTATGTATTGATATTTTGGGGGGGGCTAATTATGTTTGAATGCTGACTTTTCACATTTAGAGGCTCAGATTCCATATTTGTGTAAGGTTGGAGGTAGAGACATAGGTGAAAACCATTTTATTTTTCAACACAAATCCTAAAGAAGAACAGTTAAACGATGAAGGCATTCAGACTCTTGGTTATAGTGTGTTGGAAGATCATGAATTTCAGTTATTTGTGTTCATGTTGTCCCCCAGGACTACAAATTATTGGCAGGTGCCTATAAATGATAGCTCAAATAAATCTCAGGTTGAAGGTACTATGTGTCTCCAGGATGACAGGAATGATGGTTGACAGGTAGCAGAGCCTGTGGCTATCAGTGGTGTGTTGGCTGCCCATTCAGAAACCCTTTCCCACTTTAATCAGAGCCATGACACTTAAAAGGATGAACTGTCTGTAGCATCCCTTTATGGAATAGCTCTAGGTAGCTACAGGGCCATAATCCATATTCTATTTTGGGATTGGTCCTAAGGCTCATCAATAATAGGAGACTTCGACACAAACATATTCATTAGAGATAACTATGGTGGTTTGAATACATATGACCATCATAGACCCATATGTTGGAATGCTTGGCCCATAGGGAGTGGCACTGTTAGGAGGTGTGGCCTTGTTGGAGTCATTGTGGCCTTGTTGGAGGAAATGTGTCACTGTGCAGGTGGGCTTTGAGGTCTCATATGCTCAAGACTCACCCAGTGTGGCACACAGTTCACTTCCTGTTGCCTGTGGATCAAGATGTAGAACTCTCAGCTCCTTCTCCAGCACCATGTCTGCCTGCACACCGCCATGTCCTGCCATAATGATAATGGACTAAACTTCTAAAACTGTAAGTCATCCCCAATTAAATGTTTTCCTTTATAAGAGTTGCCACAGTTATGGTGTCTCTTCATAGCAATAGAAACCCTAACTAAGACAATCACTAAATGGGTTTCTACCAAATGTGTCACACTTAAAATGTCAATGAATTTTTATGGGTTGATGATAGTGTAAATATGGAAGAAAAGAGTTTTCTATTTAATCTGCATCTCTTTCCAGAATGGTTTGATGTGGTAGTACTTTTTGCACCAAATGTTGATTGAAAAGATAAGCAAGTACCATATAGATATTGTCTTTCTGACATGGAATGGAAGTAAGGCTGTGGCATGTCCTTGCATGGGTTGGGTCCAGGAATCCTACCTGAGGGTGGTGAGGGAATGAAGAAATGACAGACACACAGACACATGTACACAGAAAAGCTGGCATCAGGCAGATTGTGATTGCCCTGATGGAGGACCCACAGCACCCTGGAACTAGTGTATTTGTTTTATACATTTGAACATGGATGCAGAGTTATTGCATACAACTGAACAAGAAAGTGGGGATTATGCTATACAGCTGAAGAAAAGGAGGCAGGTTTAGCTTATCTTGGTGGAAGTGGTCTCTGTAGGGAAGTAGTCTTCCGGCTGTAAACATCTTGATGGAGAAAGCTATAGTGGATAATTCCTGTATGCACTATCATCTCACTTGGACCAAGAGAAAAGAATTTGCCATTTCCTTGAGTCTAGCTCCGGGAAGGCTTTGCCAATACCTATGAGTCTAAGGTGTTGGGGTCCTTGAAATGGCTGGCTCGTGTCAACAACATACATGTACTCTGGACTTACATTCACTTAGTAGTTTACATGCTCCCTAGAGGCTTTAAATTAGAGCATGGTAAGATAGTTATATAAAGGGTTATTTATGAAGATAAACTCCAATAAATGTAATATATTATTGTTACTGAGACAGGGAGAGACTGTCATGTTTGTAGATCCTATTATTATACATGATGTAAAATACCCTCATGGATTCTCTGTTCCTTGTTGTAGATACCACTGCAGCTTGGGTTATTGTTAGTATAGGGAATTATGATAGAAACACCCAGAAATACATCTTTCATATACAGCTGACAATATAGGCCAGTGTTTCATGACCTTTATTTTTATGATAACAACCTAAGGAAGATTATGCCTAAATAATAAGTAAAATACCAAGGAATGAGATCAGTGGAGAGTAGAACTGGATGTGGATGACCGTACACCACTGTAATATCTAAGATTTTTATTTTTTCTCTCCATGAACCAATTTTCTTCCCCTTGTGGACAGTATGACCTGTGTTGAAAATACATGATACAGATATGTAAAACTATAGACAATTTATGTAGTGACATTTTTTCCAACATAATATTTTTATTGATTATTTGGGAATTTCATACAATGCACCCCAATCACACTCAATTCCCATTCCTCCACGTCCATCCTCCCACCTTTGTGCCCTCCCCTCCTAAAGAAAAAAAATATACCGAGTCAAATTTGTGTTGCCCATTAGTCTCTGATGATGGATTTTGTTTCTATCACCAAAATTAAATAACCATCTACAGGAGAGCCATGATGTCAGTTTAATTCCTGCTATGTGTTAGATTCTTCTCATACATTATTTGATTTAGTTTTAACAATCACCCAACATTTGAAGAGTTCAATGACTTTTCCAAAACTCCAGACTCACAAAGTGGCAAGGTATGGTTGAACTCACAACTTTCTGATATCCGCCAGAGACTATGATCTTCTAATACTTATCTATCTATCTATCTATCTATCTATCTATCTATCTATCTATCTATCTATCTACCTATCCATCTATTTATTTTGTAAAGAGAGCCTTGCATATGCCTCTGTAGAAAGGACAGATAAGTGAATGAATTTGATTTTGAGGCCTGTAGATTGAGTTTTGGCTAATCTTTGGGAGAAATGAAAAAGAGAAACATGACTACAGGTAAATCTTCTTTGTCTCTTCTTTCTTTCTACTTATTGTGTTCCTTTAGTAGTATATAGAAATGATTTTTGCTTCCTCATATTTGCTGAGATCCTGTGAACTCAGTGACTTTCTTACATTTAAAAAGGTTTGTGATATTATGTTCTTAACACAGCTCTTAATTTTACAACAAACAGACTTCCAGTTGGGAAACTTGAAGAAGACACTTGGTAGAATGTTCGGCCAGTAGAAAAGCCATGGTCAGTTGAGAAAATTGGCAAAAGAATGGGAAAGTGAACTGATTTTCAAAGCACAATCAGCAGAAGTAGCTGGTCACGTGAAACCAAACCAAGATGCTTTGAGTCACATTGGTGGAAGAAGACATGAAGTTGCTTTACAAGCTATTTTGTGTGTGTGTGTGTGTGTGTGTGTCTGTCTGTGTCTGTGTCTGTGTGTGTATGTCTGTGTATGTGCGCATGTGTTTGCATGCATGTGCGTGTGTGTGTTCGTGTGCATTTGTGTGCGTGCATGTGCGTGTGCATGTGCGTGTGCATGTGCATGTGCGTGTGCGTGTGTGTGTGTGTGTGTGATATGAAAGGGTATTTGTGAGTGTGTGAACTTCTGTGTGCATGTGTTTTATATTGAAATGAATGATGTGATGTGCAGTTACGTGTATGTATCAGCTTCCCATCTGTGCTCTAACAGGTTTGCTCTTTAGCACCTCTGCCCCCCCCCCAATTTTTCTCCCCCATCAAGTTGTGGTGCAAATAAATCAAACCAAGTTGGAAATGCCCAGTCTCAGAGTAGCTAGCAACTGAGTAGTAATCACTTCCCTCATTTTAGACATGAAAAACAAGAGGTTTCTAAAAGTCCTGCAAACTGGAGCTGAGATGCTTGCACTATTCCTCTCTGGTTCTCATCAAACAAGAATGCACGGAGTTGGAAAGAGGATGTGGTGTGGTGGCAGCTGGAGGGAAGGAATAGGGGCTAAAAATGATCTAATTACATTGTATTCATTTATGAAATTAACAAAAAATAAACTTTTAAAGGAGATGGCATGTGGGAAATGTGCTGGTATCTTATCAGATACCAATCTGGGAACTAAGGTAACATTTGAAAAGAATAAAATATAGGGAGCAGGGCATGGGGAATACATGCTTATTACCCCAGGTCTTGGTAAGTGGATTAGGAGTACCATGAATGCAAGTCCAATGCAGCCCTGTCTTTTTCATTTAAAAATATCTCATTTGCTTGTCTATCTATCTATCTATCTATCTATCTATCTATCTATCTATCTATCTATCTATCTGTCTACCATTGAGTGTGTGTGTGGGGGGGGTGGCATACCTGCCACTGCACACATGTAGATGTTAGAGGACAACTTTTTGAATTAGATTCTCTCCTTCCACTTTGATGTGGATTCTGGGGATCAAACTGAGATCTCCAGGCTTCCACTGCAAACACCGTTACTGACTAAACCATTTTATCAGCCCCAGCGCTATCTTTTTTATTTTATTTGACTAAGCCATTTTGCCAGCCCTGGCCTCTATTTCTATTATTATTATTATTATTATTATTATTATTATTATTATTATTATTGAGACATGGAAACATCACATCTTCCTGGAATTTGATGTTTGCTTTTTAGAGATGCCAAAGATAAATCTTTCTTGATGTCACCCATGAAGAGGCATTGTTGGTAGATGAAGAGATAGCCTTCTGCTAAGAGCTAGTTAGCCTGGTTCTGACTTCCTTTCCTACAGCATCCTGGGTGACTTTGTCAAGTGAAACTGTCTCTCTGGACTTTGATATCTTTTTCCATGAAACAGCAGGGTTGAATTAGATAATTTCTAAAGTACTTATAAGTCTCTGCAAGTAGGAACATGAATGATCAGCAAGTAGGAACATGGTTTAACATCACTATTTTTTAGCTTTTGTGTATCATTCTAAAAGTTTCTGTTCTATCATGGACAATTTCATACCATGGTCATTTTTGGTAGATGAAAATGTACTTTGGGTTGATACACAGTAGGTGAAAGAAATGTGTCAAATCTTGTTATTTGTATATGTAAATAAACCATCTTTGCTGATATTTATAATGTCACCAAGCAAACAATTTTCAAAATCAGTATGCCCTACTGAAGCATTTGCACAGATATCTTACTTTATTGACCTCTTGGGCTCCAGTTAAGGTGAATGCTGGAAAATATTGTTTTTTGTCTGTACTAATATTTACAGCTCAGCACACTTCCCATAGGTAGGAATAATTGCCTGATATTGTTAGCATATCCCCTATGTTCTAATGTGGGCTTCTGTGATTATAATGATTTTTATTTGAAAAAAATCTTTGTTTGACTGACAACCTCTGCACTTGCTTTTTTCCACATACAGTTCTTTGTCTGGCTTCTTAGAAGCCAGCAGAACAGTATGTGTAGTTGAAATACCTTCTGTTTCTTTCATCCAGCTTTTGACTGTGTCGTTGCATTGTCAGTGGGAGGACTGGATAGTTACTATGCTGTATCGCCTAAAGAAATAAAGGCCAAAATTATCTATGCAATAAAAACCACTAGAAGGAATTTATTTCAAATAATAGTAGAAAAAAACCCAGACACTAAAAGCAGATTATCTTTGATTTTTGTTTCAATGGCTAGCTGAGATTTATCAGTTTTTCATGAAGAACAAAAAATATTGTTCCAGACCAGTGTGTTTATATCTTGCTATCAAGCTTCCCTCATGTGCTTCTGCCTTTCTGTCTGTCTCTGTCTCTGTCTCTGTCTCTGTCTCTGTCTCTGTCTCTGTTTGTCTTTATGGCTCTGTCTCTCTCTTTCACTTTCCCCCTCTCTTTCTCCCAACTAGGCAAGGAGATTTCTCTTTTTTTCTATTGAAGGTACGCTCTGGAGGAACCTGGGTGCATTTGAGTGTGTGACAATTCAGGTACATTCATTCTCATGATTTATAGACAAGAGAGGGCTCCATGTGCCTATACAGTTCTAATCAAAGTCTTTCTAGTAATTTGTTTGTGGCTGACCTTTGCAATCATTTGGTGCTTAAGGAGAGAGCTCTTTTACAGAATTGGCCTCTTCTCTATTCCTGCTACCTTGGGGCATCCTTCCAGAATGCTGTTAGTTTTCAGTTACAAGTTTTAGTAAGGATGCTCTCAGAATCTGCACAGAATCTCCTTCACGTTCCTTTGAGTAATTATAAGCTGTATATCCTGTACTTCTTCCTAATATTTTTGGAATGAAATGACCTTCCTTTTGCAGTCTCTGAGTTCATGCACACATCTCTGAAAATGGTCCACTGGCCAACTATATGGATTATGCTGAGCATCAGGGAGGCCAAGTGCCAGAGACATAGAAAATATTCTCCCATGGAGAAGGGCCAGGAATGCTCAAGGACAGTATTCCTTTAAACAGAAAGGTTGTAGAAAATGGTTTTCCACTAGAGCCACCGTTATATGTGTACAGATGCCAAGCCTCATCCTAAATTGGTCATTGTCATCTACTCTACATGGGAGAGTTACATCTCTGGCCATGGAGGCAGTATGGAAGGAGGCAGATTGATGATGCTTCGGTTTTCTATTACTAGGCAAATGA
The DNA here is from genome assembly GCA_001675575.1 of Neotoma lepida. Classification (NCBI taxonomy): domain Eukaryota; kingdom Metazoa; phylum Chordata; class Mammalia; order Rodentia; family Cricetidae; genus Neotoma; species Neotoma lepida. Next base: position 864,197 of record LZPO01095773.1, read on the forward strand.
CTTTCCTTTCAAAGGTACAGTGAGAACAAATGATCTTTAGGATCTCATGTTGAATATAGTCCTGGGTGCGAGGCATCTTTAGTAGATATGCTTTAGTATACTGCCTCCCCAGCATTGTCTGAAAAGAGCACAGTGTTGGCAGCATTCTGTTCACTTGTTAGAATCTACAGGCTGGAAGAATTCTTAAAAGTCATCTACTCCACCCACTCACCCCCATCTGATATACCAGCTGCTTCTACAACCAAATTGCTATCTTTGCTTATGCATAGTGCTCTCAGACCCAGGCACCTTAGAGCCTAGCCACAGGTGATTTTGAATTCCTATTCCACACTACTGTCATCCATTGCTGCTAGCTGTACTAACTGGGACCACACAGAACATTTCTAGCTTTATTTACATGAATCTTTTAGAAATTGGTGTGGGTTCCCTCTTCCACCCTTCCTAGTCTGGTTTGAGTTCTTTCAAGGGTCCTCTAATCCTGTAGACGTAAAATCAAGAATGAAAGGATGACTTTGAGACAATTGGAGAAAAGTATTTCTCTCTTGCTTAAAGTGAGATTGGTTGATGTAAATTAGTGGAGACTTAGGGGTGGAATGAGGAATGACTGTACAACCATTCCTCTGATGACATAGGCTTGCTTTTCCCAGTTCCTTTTATTTCCACTAATAGAGACAAGTACTTCTTCCTCAATATTCCTTTAACAAGATTCAGATATAATCTCACTAGTGGAGCTGAGCAAGGAGGCATAAGCCTGCGATCTTGGCACTCAGGGTAAGGTAGAAGGCTTGCGAATTTCAGACCAGCTTGGGCTACATGGTGAGATACCATCTCAGATTCTTTCTGGTGTTGATGAACTCCTTCCTTCATCTTTATACTGCACTTTGACTTAACACTGGAGTTCATGCATGTATTAGTCTTTCTGGTGGCCATACCATACTGGAAATTCCCATTTAGCATATACTTGACCATGGTTATTGCCTTGCTACCTGTAAATTAATGGTTTTGAATGGGAGTGATATTGCTATCCCCACTCTCCTGGGACATTTGGCAATTTCTGGAGATATTTTTAAAAATTTTGCTGGGCATGGTGGCACATTCCTTTAATCCCAGCACTTGGGAGGCAGAGGCAGGTGGATCTTTGTGAGTTTGAGGGCAGAATGGTCTAGAGAGAGAGTTCCAGGATAGTCAAGGCTACACAGAGAAACCTTGTCTCAAAAAACCAAAAAAATTGTATATATATACATACATATATATATATATATATCCTGTCTGTCTGTCTGTCTGTCTGTCTGTATGCCTGCCTGCCTGCCGGTCTGCCTGCCTACCTGCCTGTCTGTGTACCATTGACTGAATGTTGCCTATAACGCCAGAAAAGGATGTTGGATCCGTTGAAACTGAGATTATAGATGGTGTGGTCCACCATGTGAATGCTGTCCCCAAACCCAGGTCCTCTGCACGAGCAACAAGTGTTCCTGAATGCTGAGCCATCTCTTCCACCCTGGACACGGTTTTGGTAGTTAGGGCTGGGTTTGTGTACCACCTGCATCTACCAGGTAGAGTCCAGATGTGCTGCTAACCATCCTTCTGTATAAAGGGCTCCCTTTCCATTTCAAAGAAAACAGTTTCAGGGGCAAGAAACTCTCCTTAAGACTAGTGTGCACATATTCCTTTCAGACTATTTCTCAACACTTTTAAAGGTACTTTACTTGCAATATTTAAATTTACATTTTATTTAATTTCATCTGTTTAGAAATCATGTTACCTTAAGATGTTTGGACACTTAGCATCAGTCAGCATGTCTTCAGTATTTCTAGCTTTGTGCATGAGTCTCTACTACTTGTATAGGACAATTATTAGCACATATAGAGATCCTTTCTCAGAACAATGATTCCTGAACTGGCATGTACTTCTATAGTACGTTGGCTAACATTCTCTTTTTTAGAAAACTGTAAACATTTTTTTTGGTAGTCTCTGACTTCTCTGTAGAGAGCTGGTGGTCTCTAGCATGACATCTAGTTAGATTAACAAGAGACCACTTAGGCTCTAACTGCCACATCAGCGGAAAGTATTGGCTCCCCATAAGAGCAAGGGACAGGGAACAAAGGATACCTAGATTGTTGCTTGGCAAAATCCATCCCCTCCCAAGTAGTATTCAAGTGTTATTAGTTCCACATGCCTAGACAGAGATGAGGGATAACTGTTATTGGTAGGCAGATACTGCTGCTTTTAACGGGATTTGTTTTAAGGAAAACTTTCTTGGTTCTGTTCAGATTTCTGCACCAGGCCAGGCATTGCTCCAGTTGCTGGCTTAATGACTGCATTGTTGCCACTGTTGGTCAAGATAAGCAGACTCACATCTCAACTCCCATTTATATTGCATTTTGCAATCAAATTGCATAAGGTAAGCTAGGGCAGTTCTCATGCCCTGGTTGCCAGAGATGAGGTCTCCCTCTTGAGCTTATTTTCCAGATAGCTAAAATATTTCACTTCCTAGGGCCAAATGGGCGATTTTGTTGTTGTTCCAACGAGTAGAGCAGAGGTCAACAAGCTATAGCCAAGGTCAGTGTGTTTCCTGTGTCTGTATGCCTATAAACTAAGAATGTTTCTTTTTAACCTTGTCAAGTGATTGAAAATAGCCCAAAGTAAAATATTTTATGATGTGAAAATTATATGAAACTCAGCTTTCAAGATGCATGTGAAAAGGATTTTTAGAACACAACCAGGCTTATTTGTTTTGATGTTTTCTTTGCCACTTTCATGAGGAAGAGAATTGAGTAGGTGTTATGGAGCTCTTATAACCCACAAAGCCACAAATTGGGCCAAAATATGTTATTATCTGGCCTTTTACAGAAAAAGAAAACTAACTTTTCCTCACCAGTATAACATATGTAAAGGAGTCTTCATTTTGTGCATTTTAATCTATTGAGTGCCATGAAAATATTCTTTCTGTTAATAGCCTGTTTGATAGAAGTCTTCTGGCATCTGACCTAAGGGTGAAACTATGAAACTATAAAACCACAATCTTGGAGCTGGGAGAAAGAGTTCCCTAAATTTGCTGAAGATGGGAGGGATAGGAGTTTCTGCATTTTTTGTGTGTACATCTAAGAGTCTCTCCCCCTAGAGTTGCACAGTCCTTTCTCTTTGTTGTGGTGCTTGCAATGGCATCCTAGGCCTCCTGTGTGTTAAGTACATGTTCTATCACTACAGCTCCCACTGCATACGGTAACGTCATTCGTAGGCATTGCTGGCTATTGTCTCCTCCATCTGAGTAACCCAAAGGCTGTTCAGTTAGTCACATCTTTTCAGCAGAATGTGTGTTTACCTCCTATATACTAGATAGGAAGTGTGCAAATCTTTCCCAGAAGTTTTTCTACATGTTTCATTTAGGAGTTTTTACCTCAACGTTTTCTGAAATTAATGTGATGTCAACCTTTTGAAACTTATGGTCACTTGTCTCTCCTATATATAGAGATATTAGAAAGCTAATTTTTAAATTTCATCTGTCTGTATTATATATACACAAATACAAATAAACTATATATGTACTTACATAATGGAACTAAATGTATTTTGAGAGAATAGAACTGAGATTTGTCCATCTCTATCATTTTTACCGTTAGAATTAGGTTAATCAGCATTTGGAATTCAAACTCTCCATCTCTAATATAATAGTTAAGTATGATATAATTATCAATACAATTATGTACTTTTTAATGTAGAATACTACACACTATAAGTATATAATGATACATAATTATTAAAATTAATAAAAGTATCATTGCATAATATAATAATATACTACTGTATTGATGAGCAATAATTATCAACCAATTATATACTCCTCATACACATATAATTATTAATGTAAAATTGTATATAGCAAAATATATTACACAAATAATACACTATATTATCATATGATACTATATTTTATAACATGCAGTTATTTATTAATATATACTATATAAAGTATATGAACACTATATACTTACATATTATAACTATGAATATGAATTTATATAAACTATACATTTGTATTTTTTCAGATGCTTGAGTTTCAGTCTACCCAGACTATTCGTAGCTTCTAAAACATTCTATTTTAGCAGTTCATTTAGGATGCCAAGACTTCATTTTCTTTTATATCTCCAGCATCATGTAAAGTGTTCAGCATAGTAGATTCTTGTTAAATGTTTATTGAATTAAGCTCACTTGACTGCAATTGAGAGAATACCCCTGAGATTTCTTCATCTGTACAATCCTATAGAACTGATGAATGATTGAACAATTTCCCTAAGTATTTTTCTATAATTTACCCAATATTCTCAAGGGCGTATCTAGGCTCAATCCGTATCCAGTTTGTTGGTGTTGATTCCTCTAATGGAGTCCCTGTGGTGTTAGGAGAGGCTAAAGAAGTCAAGAGTGTTTTGTTGAGGAGGAAGAGTAGATTAGTCGGATTTTGCCCTGATGATAGCTGTCCTGCCTGAGCATCGCATTTGGAAGTGGAGTTGAAGAGAAAGTCTACATGGTGGCTAAGAAAAATGAGAGAGAAATAAAAAAAGGACAGAGTAGCTAAATGCCACTAGTTCTTTTACATCGCTTAGGTATAGAGCTTCATTTAAAAGTTTATGTCCCTGGAAAAATGAGAAATGCTACAATTTGTACTTTCAGATAAAGGCCTAGGACCATGGAGAATCCAAAATTCTTCCCCAGATAAAAGAATCTTCCCTGAACTGTGTCACACATCGGTGCTTTCTAGACTATTTTCCATTGTGGTGTTTTTGTCTAGCTTCTCATTGTCTGTTGTAAAGCTGTTGTCCTGTGAAGTAAAGATAGCAATCCAGAGATGTTGTGAGCAGCACAAATGAGAAGGTTATTTGGATTATCTATTTCTATTTACAGATCCACATGGAATGGATTCACTAATAGATTCAGTTTGGACAGATTGTGTATCTGTTTATACTCATTGTTTTCAGATTTTTTTCATATTAATGTCAAATCATGACAACTATATGCATATGTATGTGGGTAGGTAAGTTTCCTCTCAAGAATTAAAGTAAAATCTCTGTTTACTTTTATTATTCCTATTGCTTTGCAAAATACTTAAGAAAGCTGACATTTTCCAAGCAGTATGAAAGTTAAGTACAATATTCAGACACAGAAATACAGAAGTGAGTTATTACATGATACTCAAAAAATATTTTATCATTTTAATCCAAATAGTCTGGGAATGTTATGGTAATTATTAGTTTGAGTAGAATTCAGGATGTTTAAGGGATGTAGTAATTATGTAGACATTATTCACAGCAGAAAAGTCACTTGCTAGTCTAAGCCAGGTTGAAGGTAATGTTACCTTGTCAACAGATGCCAATGTGGAAAACTCTCACTAGGGACTTCCTGAAACACTCCTGAGCCACTAGGACATGATATGGCATGTGGATACACATACAGCTGGCTCTCCTTATTCATGGGTTCCATACTTGTGGATTCAATTAAATGAAGACTTAAAATATTTGATGTGGATTATGTCTGTACTGAACCTGCATGTGCTTTTTTTCCTTGTACTTATTCCCTAAAAAATAGAGCATATTAAACCATTTCCATAGTACCTACCCTACACTAGGTATTAGGAGTCATCTAAAGAAGACTTAATGTATATTACAGTGTGTACATATATTATATACAAGGAGCTTGAACATCCACAAATGTCAGTATCTGCAGGGCTTGGGGGTTGTCCTGGAACCAGTCATTCGTGAATACTGAGTAAAACTGCAACTTTAAGTGATAGGCAAAAACACCCTTCTGTAAGTGTGTGGGGGAGGGGTGTCCTTGCTCCTTAGAGAGATAGAATGGCTTCCCAACACCATTGTTTTCTAAATGCATTGCTATTAAATCTGTAGCCATTTATCCATACACTTGTGATGGAATTAGAGAGCTCCCACTGGCTTCAAGTCTGTAATGAACTGTGGGTAAGTACTGCACAGGCTTAAGTATTGCAGACACAAGAGGCCCTCGTATAGGAATAGAGTCCCTGGGATTTGAATCAAATGAGGACATTTGACTGTGTGTGATAATTGGGGAAGGCTCCCTCCTTCCTCTGCAGAGTGATATAGGACAGTGGGGGCAAGGTGGGGGAGAACAGGTTAGTTTCAAAATATTGTTTTCTCTCTGTCATCTTCTCTCGGGATTTTCTGAGAATAAAAAGGAAAATAATTTTCCTGATTGTTTGGCAACACATTTAATTAGAGGTGGTAATGAAAAGTCATTACAGCAGCACAATGCATTTGTATTATGAGTTAGACTTAACATATTTAAGGGTACTTGCTCACAAGCTGTTTGGTGATTAGGGACCTATCTACGGAACATGGAAATAAATAAATAAATAAATGAAACTGCTGTGTTAAAAATGAATGCCCTGAAGTTAGGCTGCATATAATTGCTACATAACCAAAATTGAGCATATATAGTCCCCAAAGAGAGGCAGAAAGCCTTGTCAGGGAGCATTTGCTAGTCTGAGCTGTTGTTTGTGCCTCTGGATGGCATTGGCTCAAAGCCCAGTCTGGCCCCTAGAATTGATCTGTTCAATCAAAACTGATTGATGTAGTAACTGGATTTCTCAAGTGTGTTTTCTCTCCTTTCATATAGGCAAAGCCCCTATGTTCAATGATTTTGATTTTTTTTCCTAACTTCTAATCATCTAAGTATGGTATCATGTCTTCATAGCCCATTTCCTTCTTAAGTGACTTTCTTTTATCTCCAATCTTCTTAAGACTTAGAAGAGATAAAATTACTTCATCTGTCCTTTGATCTTCACCTAGTGGGCATGTTTGCCATGCCCATCAGTTACACTAACCCATTTTTTTTAATGAAAACATGAGCTAAAATGTTTGACCTAGCATGGCAAGCCTGCAGATTCTAAACATAATTGACGGGTTTAGTTGTAAAAATATGCTTTGCAAAAACAAATCAGTAAGGCCAGTGTTCTGTCCTTATAAAACATGCCTATGATTGTCTGCCTGTTCCACTTCTCAACTGGCTATTTGGACATTGAGTTAACTGACTTTTGAACATTATACCTGTAGAAGTGCCCCTATTTCATATGGTATGTCACTGACTCAAGAGCTTCAACCAATACTCCTTCATGCTGATTCTTAATTTTATCAGGAGCCTCACTGGCAGTCAAAAGGCTCTGTGTCTAATTCAGATAATGAGCTCCATTGCCAGAACGCCTTGAGCTCCACAATCAGCCTGGGAATTCTTCCTACAGAAAGGTCTGTGTTCATTTGCTGCTCAGTTTGATACCCATTAGAGATAGTTACAAGGTGCGAAGAGTCTTCTGCGGGAAAGGTGCAAGAGAAGTGTTTGTAGGTGTAGGAAGGCCGAAGTATGATGTCACAGAGCAATATTTATGTTGATTGTACTTTCTTGATTTGGAGAAACAGGAACTCCAGATGAGAAGAGCAGACATCTCACTGGAGACCTTTAGAAAACTGAGCAATAAATCTAACAGGCTTCTTTGGAACCCTGGAAAGCTCTTACGTCTCATGTTTCCATGGTTCTATATAAGAGTTCCAGCTCTTTATTTTTCATAAAAGCAACCAAGAGACTCAGTTTCTTCTTTAACATGTGAGATTTTGGAAGTGTGTGAGATCATGTGATTTCATTTCCTCCACCAGAGTTTTCTCTCCAGCTCTAACTAGAACGTAAAGTTGCACTTGAAATAAATTAAGCTCAGTAAGTCTATTGCTTTCTACTGACCCACTGCAGTTTAAAATTGCTTTGGGAGTTTTATGAACCACCTCTGTGAAGTTCTTTTTTAAAAAAGGCACAGTATGCATTATATGCGAGAGGGAAATATAAAATGTTCAACTTTACCACATTTCTCAACAAGAACAGGAAGCATGAAGCTTAATTTAAGAGTAAGTGATAGTATTTATGTATTTCTGGGATTGTGAATATATGTTAGAATTGACTTTATTTCCCAGTCATAGCCAGCTAAGGAAACAATAGTTATCAAAGAAGCAGATTAAAAAGAGAGAGGAAAGGAAGGACAAAAGGAGAGAGCAAGAGTAAAACGAGTATTTCACAGCTCCCCAAATGTGTCTGTCATGTACTGTACTGAGCAATTTTATTTAATTCCAAAGTGTCATTTGTAGAATCTTAAAAACCTCCAACAATCTTTTAATAAAAAATATACCAGGTACACATCTTTGGGTCGAAAGAGGAATAAGAGGAGCAAGGAGTGAGCAAGGAAGGGAGAGTAGGAAGGGGAAAACAAAAGGGAGGAAAAGTGGGGAGAGCAAGAGGGGAAAGCTGCCTCATTTCAAAACGTTCAAACTGTAGGTTGGGAAGCTGCATTATTCATCTCCTTATGCTAAGGTTCCCCCATTTCCCTGAACTAAGTCCTGTTGTTAAAATAATTGGGATATTTGGAATAAGAACTAAGAGGGCCTTGGTTTATAGTGAGGTGCAAAGGGATTGGAACCACTTCATGGCATTTATTTCTTATTAGCCCTGCCGAGGCTACAATCTGAAAATGATAATGGGTTGCAGTTCCTCACTTCCATAGAGAGCTATATATTTTGGTAGTGGTGTGCATCGAACTCGAGGCCCCCTATATATTAAGCAAGTGCTCTGCCAATGAGCTTTATCCCCAGTCCTTAGGAGCGATTTTTTGCCTTCCTATTCGAGTTGCAGAATTATGGCATCATCTTAAGCAATTCTTGCTTGCTATAGGCAACACATTTAATAGTGGTGGGAAGTGGGGCGCTCCTCACACTTGGCTTGTCATCTACAATTGCATTTCAGCTTGTGCCACAGAAACCCAGAAGTACTTTTTCTACTTTCAAGTTATCATGTGGAAGAAAAGAAAAATCTTGCATTCATTTGGAAATCACATGTGTTATCTCACAATGTCTGTGTAAGTCCATTCTTAATGGGAAAAAATCAAATCCAAATCAAAATAATAAAATACTAAATTCAGTGTTGCCAATAGAGTGGAATTTCAGTTCACAAATGATAATTTTTAATTCTGGTTCCTTAGAGCCAAAGCCCCCTTAGACCACCCCTCTAATCCAAACCTAACATTTGGAGATCTCCTCATTCCTTTTTCAGTAAACACCATCTGCTGCTAAACAGTGAAAGTGAGATACTTAGATAATGACCTGCTTGCTTAGGGATGTGAAGCAACCAAGGGATAGTTCTCAGGATCTCATCAGATGACTGACATATTTAAGAACAGTATTGATTAGTCTCACTGGCAGATGTGGGGTGGGGAGAACAGGGAGATAGGTTTGGTG
>LZPO01095773.1:873625-889009 GCA_001675575.1 Neotoma lepida
TATGTTTTTGTGTGAATGTACAGTACTATCACCATCAAAGCATAATTACTGCAAGATATAGTGTAATTGATGAAATAACCACTTGATGACTGCAGTTATCTGTGCCTTAAAGAAATCTAAGCTTTTGTTGAGGAGGAGGGAAAAAAAGAAAAGATAGATAACAGTTATGTCCAGCTTATGTTAAGTGTCCACAGAAAAAAACAACAGAAAATCCTTACAGGACCAAGTGAGGGACAAAGTACAACAAACAAAAGATAGTGAGCTGACTGGAAGGGTCTGGAGTGTCACTGGACACCTGCTATCATAGTTCCAGAAGTGTGCAGGGCAGTTTAAATGAGTGATTAGGTTGAGGTTCTGGGATTCCTTTTCCCCAAATGCATCCCAGAAAGAGCAGAACTGCCTGTGTATCTGAGACAAGTGCTAATGGGGGCAAACAATGACTGTTTCCATTTGAGTTAGGGATTCAGTGACACTGCTTGGAGATCAGTTAGTGAGAAGCCAGCTTGTCTACAATCTGGTAAGCTCTGGTCAGTGGGACAGTCTTGGACCAATAGTGCAAGGACTTGGTATTCAGCTAGAAACACACATCCAAGAAGTCATCTTCAATTCCCTCTCCAATTCCCAGTTCCAGACATAATGGAGCAGAATAGAGTAGGCATGTGGACAGTGTCTATTTACACATGTGCCAGGGCTGCTGTTTTCCTCCTGTACAACCATTCTCCCCACATTTCCTGGAGGAACTACTGGAGTCACAAATCCAAATTTGTGGCTTGCCCTGGGTAATGAGTCATTGGATGGAATTTCATTTGGTAGATTTAAAGAGAGTTAGTGTTGATCTATGAAGCCAGATGATTTAAGAAATTGAAGCAGTAACAAGTAAATTGCTTTTCTCTTGTAGTGCAAAATGCTTTCTAGGCGTTTTTGGCTTTTCTTTTTAAAATGGATTTATAATACCATTTCTCTCCACCTCAAGGCTCAAGTAAACCTCTTTGCTCTGATGAATCCTAAATGGCTCCTCATTTCCCACAAACAGATTGTCCAACAGAGTTTTTAATATCTTGTTTTAGACTCTAGAAGCTAGATTTTTTTTAATTCTATAGGAAAGACAAATTAATATACATTGTCATTTCATGGCTTTATTTCTTCTGCAATCTCTCATGGAGAAACTATGTTCAGTCATCCTCAAATTTTTAGCCTAACAACCAAGGCTTGCTACTAATCAGCACAAACTCATTTGCCCTTATCTGTTTCTTTGGAGACAGTAGGGAAGTCACACCAGGAGTTACTTGTTGGAGCGAGACACAAAAACAATAAACAGCCAGTTCATTCAAGCAAGTCACTGGCAATTGTGCAGAACAGTGACGAGAACTGACACTTTGGGAAGCTATGGGCAGCCCATGTTGATATGTGGTCAAGTGCTTTGTAAGTAGAGGAAGGTTGTTGCCTCTCAGAGCCAGCAGCATGCTTGAGGAGGCTGGAAAGGAGAATTTTATGCCTTGGAGGTGAAAAGACCATAGTGGTTCTGAAATAGCCTCGCCTGTCTTTGCATGTCCTCTTGCCAGCCTTTCCAGCTGTAGATAAATATCCCCTCTTCCAACGACCTCAAGGAAAACATTGCCAGGACTCTTGAGAGACTATCAAAGTTAGGAGAAAAATTAACAGTTACATGTAGCGATTTCTGAATGAAATAGTTTTACCTCATAGAAATTCCACAGACTTGAGGAACTCAGTGTGGAGTTTCTTGAGGGCAGGGACTATGTGACACAGCATTTGTAATCCTTGAACACAATTTGGAGTATCCCAAGTGCTTCATGCCGAGCAAGTGTTTCAAGCTGCTGAGGAAAAAGGTACTCTTGGATTCTAGAAGAGGAGACAACTAGCTCCACATAGGGGACTCTGAAACTGTGCACAAGAATGTGCAAGATGAATTCCCCAACTCAGGAATTTAGAAGGGGCCCAGGGTTCTTGCCACCAGAGCATATGAGGCATTGAAACAGGAAAGCAAGCTGTTTTGCTTCATTATTAATCTGGAATCTCTAAACCATAAGGGCCACTTGGTGAGCCTGAAGTTTGGTGGCTGCAGGGAGACTCACAGAATGTATGAGAGTTCATTTCATACAGCTACAGTTTTGAGAAGGGCCCTCAGAGTGATGTTGTGAGGAGGAGTAATCATTGGGTATTGTTTAAGAGAGCAGCTGTCATTATTGCCATTTCTGGGTGGAGGTCAGGAACGGGGTGAGGGCCCCTGTAGGTCATGGTTTATGTAATTGGTGCCCTGTCCTCCTCTGTCTGTTACACCACTCAGCCATGCAGCTGTACATCTCATATGTATTTTCCACTGGAGTGGCCTTTGTAAGACATAAGGTGAACAAACTGCTTATTAAGGTAAGACAATGGAGGCCCCATTTTAAAAAGGTTAAGATGTACTCGAAAGTGTCAGTACATCGCAGTATTCATTAGCAGTGTACGGATGCACAGCCTGGTATTTTCCAAAGGCCACACTAACCTTTTCAAGCATGGAGCCAGCTAAGAGGAATGGATTTCCTCACCATTTGATGAGAGAAGAAATCTTTTAAATGCTTATTTTTATTTGCTCGCTGAGAATCATCTCTGTGGAGCTCAACATGAGGAAATGAATCCTGAACACTTTAGCAACTCACTTAAAATACCATTAGAAAGCACTTGGGTTATTAAAAGCTGAAAACAAAGGACTGGGAGCCCTCTGGTGCTAATAACTCTTAGAGAGAAAACGAGACCTACCTAGGCCCTCCTGTTTGCCAAAAATGTCTCTGAATTTAAGCTCTTTATTGTTAAAAAGCTTAAGTTTTGCCAAACCTTTTTTTTTCTTTAAGTACACCCACTTTTCCATGTAATTGGCTCAACAATGCTATTTGCATAATTGTCATATTTTTCTGCTTCCCAAGAGGTCTGTTAAGCATAAAGGTGAACCACAAAGTGGTTTGACAAAGTGCACATTTATGTGTGATGTGCAATTCTCAAGTCATGAAGAAAATTATATCTTTTCTTTTGAGGTTATCTTACATTTGGAAACCAAGTATTCAGAACTCATTGCTCCCCGAGAAAGGTTTAACCTGATTTTCCTGGACTTGACCAAAGACTAATTTCCTGAGCCCTGGGTCTTCAAGTAATGAGGTTGCCACAGGGCCTTGATCTTATCAGGGACTTAAAACACAAACATTTTTCTTTAAGCTTTGCTATAACAATAAGATCATTGAGTCTGAATCTTAATCTTGGATTTCATCATAGCTGGGCCATGATTTGCTGTGAGGTGCCTGACAATCATGTAGCCACTCAAAGCTTCCCTTTGTCTGGTTGTAAAATGGTGATACATTTAACTCACAGAGCAATTGCATATTCATTGATGAGGAAATATGTTACCCAGGGCACGGTCCATAGTAGACGTGCTGATAAATATGTGCTATTGCTTCATTTCTTCTCCTTTTATAGTAGGTGGATGGCATTCAAATAAATGAATGAGAAGTCTCTATCATTGGTATAGGAAAGACCTGGATTTGTATTCTGTTTTCCACTTATAGGAATAGTGTGGCACAGAGAGCTATGTGATCTGGGTAGATTTTTTTAAAGCATTATAGTGCTTGTTCCTTTATCTGATAATGGGGATAGATACTAGAAATATAGACCTTTAAGTTTTTATTGAGAGGATTAAATAAGATGCTGAACATAAAGAACATGTAAATGCTCATTGCATCTGTAACCCAGAGTTACTAATGACATCTTTGACAAATTTGGACCTGTTACCTGGCTTGGAAAACTACAGATGAGGATGCAAAAACTGAAGTTCACTTTAGATTTGCTGTGTATGGTCTCGTAACTTTTCAACACTGGATGGGGTGGAATGTGCATCTTCTCTCCCTGTAAACAACCTGAGCCAGGAAGGCTTTTGCCTACTTCCTTTGCAGTGGGACTGGATTCTCCCAGGTTTCCTGAGTGCTGTGTGTGCTTCTGGCTGTAGACTAATGGCATCAGATTGCAAGGCTGAGTGGAGGGACAGTATTCATGTTGTGGCAGTGATCAGATCATGGAGATACCAGGACACTAGATATCCGGCCTCTGAAGGCTGATCACATGGCTGACTTTTGAGTCCTGGATTCCCCTTGACAAGGTTATCGACTCTTTGCCAAGGGTTTCATGGTCAGAGTTCTAGCCAAGCAATAAACCTCAGCAGAGGGGAGAAATAGAAGATTGTATGGCTCTGTTCCTAGCTGTCACTTGCATTCAATGACTGGCTCACTTATCAATTGTTTATGTACAGGAGCCAATGTAATATAAATGCATCAGAATAGTAAGTTGGAAAGTATCTAAAACTCCTACAAGTACTTCAATGTGTTTTCATAAATCTCCATTTTTTGTTTACATTTGTTTACATATTTTTGCAATTCTCGGGATTGAACCCAGGACTGCATGCATGTTAGGGAAAGCACTCTATCACTGACCTATACACTCTGACCTTAATAGTTTTTAAACAAGCATGTGGACATTAACATTAGAAATGTTAGACGAAAAAGGTGTGTGTGTGTGTGTGTGTGTGTGTGTGTGTATGAGCTTAAACTCCTAATAAGCAAACCCTTTAGATATAGAAGGAAGATAGATTCATGGTTGCCAGGAGATGGGGCTCTTGGGGACTTGATGAATATATTTTAAAATTGATTGTGTTGCTATTTACACACCTCTGTGAATATGCTAAAAACCACTACACAGAGCATTTTAAATGAATGAGTTGTTAGGTAGATTATATCTCAATAAAGCTGCTACCAAACAAAATAGCAAGAAGACTAAAACCTATATATATAGAAAACAGAATGGAAATGTTTCTTGAAGGCTAATAGTGGATATAATATAGTGACAATTTTTAACTAATTTTTTAAAGATGGGTTCATTCTTTAGCTGTGAATGTTCTGTGACTTACTATGTACCCAAGCTGACCTCAATCCCTTAGCAATCTTCCTGCCTCAGCCTCCTTACTGCTGAGATTATAGGTGTGAGCTACCACACCTGACTTAACTGTTTATTTTCTTATCTGTATTTTCCACATTTTTCTTGGTGATTTTATATATAATGAAAATTTATTAAAAAGGAAAATAAAATGAATTAATACCACCCTTTTCAGCTCATGAAATTGAAGATAGAAATGACAAAGAGATTCAATTATGTTTACAGAAAATTAAAGTGTAATATAAAATATATGACCTGTGTATGGATGAAAGCATCATTACTCAATGTTCTCATGAATATATTGAATTTTATAAAAATTTGCCAGGAATAATGGCATGCTAAAATAGCACAAATTTATTTTGGAAGACTCGTGTCAGAAAAATAACACACAACCACCTTCTCTCACCCCAGAATGAATGTCTATCATGATTTCAATCAGAGTTCCTGAAAACTTCACAGCATACAATGATAATTACCTCATAAGCATGATGTGCCACAAAAATGCCTGTCTTGATCTTATCCTATACATTTAATAGTAGCTTTTATCAAAACACTCAGAAAAGTGATTTTCGTATGTTTAGCATTAAGGGCTGGTGGGAATTACTTGCTAAAAGCTAGCCTTTCTATTGAAGCTTAATTATACAGTTGAGTGATTCCCTGTTGCGTCCCTCCTCCATGATAACCCTTGTTATTATCCTTTGTACACTGTAATTTGTCTTCTATAGCTTACCTGTAGCATAAAAGTTTCGGTTGTTTTACGCCTTCTTCAGTGAGTTAAACAACTCAAGCCATAAAAACCACAGAGAAAACAGAACATGCAACGTGATGGTATTTATGCACCATCAGACCCTTTTCAACATTACTGCCATGCTTTTTATATTGAAGGGCAAGGCACAGCTGCCTTGTTCTACTTTGGTGTCCAATTCAGCTGTTTCATATTCATCCTGTAGCTTTAAGCATCTGTTGACAGGAGGGAAGGCTCACTGTGAAGAGAATTGTTGCTTTGGGTGGCTTCTGCCTAAAACAAGCCTGACCCTTTTGTTTGCCCCTGGAACAGAATGAGTGTGTTCCTCCCAGCTCTTATTAACCACAGCTGCTGGGTACATTTTAGTAGCTGAGAACCATTTCTGAAGTGTTTCTCCATCTCTCTTCTGAGAACTGAGGGGTATTGTTCTGAATGTCATTGGACAAAGCCTGTGTGCCGTGGAATGTCTGGAAAGTGTTTGGGACTTACTGAGGAATGGCCTGACTGCCATTAGTCCTACTTGTCTCGGAAATAGAAATTTCCACTAGAAGTTTCTCTTAGCCTCCCATCTTTTACCAGAACAATCAAGAAACTCAAAGGCTTCTTTTGTTGGAACCCCTCACTTTACAAATGAGGAGCCCAAGGTGGGTTGATTCAACTATCTTGTTTTACATGGCAGAGGTGGCTAATGGTTTTGAATGTCTACAGAGTAACATCACAGTAGTTCAGAGGTGTTGCTGACCCTATTTTGTCATGTTTCTGAGAAACACTTTTCTCTTTGTGTTCATTACTTTACCTTGAATCCAGCATATTGGAGTTATAGGTACACAGGCTTTGTTGTAAGGGGAGATCACTGCTCATAAAACTTAGTAAGTTTAAGCAAACTAAAAGAATGATTCTGGAAAAAAAAGAAATCATTGACATAGTGTCTTGATATGTCTTATGTGAGAACCTTTAAAGCACAACTACTTTAATACCTTCTCGTTTACCTCTCTTACTGCCTTCTGTCACATTCTGCATATGTAATCACTTTTGCACACAGCAGTGGAAAGGGACGTATAGATTAATGAAATTTATGTACTCACTGGAGGTGATGTGCCCTACGATTTCCTACACTGAGTGTAGAAACCTGGGCCTGGGGACCCTACTAATGACTTTTCAAGAGCAGTTCTTTACAGAGCCCAAGTCTTCAATCTTGTAACCAGACCATCAACCCCAGTGACAGCCTACTTTGAAGGAGGCCTCATAAAGACAGAGGTCAGGCCCTTTCTAATGGCTTTAGCTAATGGAAAACCTGGAGGGGAAATGTGAAATCATCCTCAAATCTCTTACAGGTAGAAAGGAAAAAGAAAGAATTCTCTAAAAGTTCAGTGAACTGACAGGAATTTAAAATTTGGGGTTTGAAATGCACAAAGTCCCAGTAGACGATGAAGACCCAGTCTTGACTTACTTGCTGGTCTCTGGAGCATTCACCTAGAAGAAGCAAATTGAGGGAATGGTATTGGAAGCGTTACTTCTGTGGCCACTTCCTCTTTATAGGCCTCATATCCATGCTAGCATAGTCTATGTGATTCAAGAACTCCAGCAGCTTCTGTAGCCATGTGTTTGACCACTGCTTCTTTCTCAAAATTGTGTGGACACATTTAAACATGCTACAGATATTAAATGCACAATGCAGATCTATGATGAACTGTGCTGTTGCTTCAAGAAGTATCATTTTGTCCATCAGTCTGTCTTGTTAGCAAAGCCCTTGAAGTAGTTGTTAAAGGCTGGGTAGTCCTAGGTTCTTTGTCCCTCACTTCTGAAAAGACTGCTGGGGGATATGCTGTGCACAGACATAAAAGGGACTCCAAGACAACCTGAGATTGGAGTCTCACAAGAGGAATCACTGAAAAAAGAACTCCATCCTCCCAGCAGAACCATTTTGATAATTCTGTCCCTTTTTTGTCAAGACAAGTCATAATATAAAGGAAACCCTTGTATTCTGCTGTTTTAACTTACTATGTTCACAGAGCCTAACCTAGTCACACTGATCAGATTTGTTTCTTGTTCATTTTAATTGCTTGACCATCATCTTGCACATAGGTTTTCTCCTGTTTCAGATTATTTCCTTAGGATAGATACCCGGAAATGGGATTACTAAATCAAGCTCTAAAGCTATTTTGAGGTCCTTGATGCATGGTGGCAAATTGCTTTCCTGAAGAGTGTGCCAGTTGACGCAGATGGGAACAGCAAGGCCCGAGTCTCTTCTGGGCCTGTAAATATATACAGATAACACTGAAAATATTGATTAAATTGTGATAGTTTATTTCTTTGTGAAAGCATTCTCTTCATGTATAGCCATATAGCATTATATTCTCAGATAGAGATAATGCTTCTATATTTTTGGTCTAGGCTTTTCATTCACTATAGACTGAAGATTGTCTTCACACAGTTGGTCATAAACCTCTGCAAAAATAAGGAAGCCTAGAGAAGGCTTCCTGTCTTGTTATCCATACTCCATTTCTTTCTTTTTAAAGTTTTTTCCTTTTATTGAAAGTAGCTTTTTTTTTCTTATATAGTATATCCTGATTATGGTTTCCTCTTCCCTCAACTCCTTCCAGGTCCTCCCCATCCCCCTCCCATCTGGATCCATCCCCTTTCTGTCACTCATTGGAAAATAAAGAGGCTTCAAAGGGTTAATAATGAAATAGATAGAACAAAATTAATACACCAGAATAGGACAAAACAAACAGAAGGAAAAGAGCCCAAGAAAAGGCACATGAAACAAATAGAGATGCAGAAACCCACTTGTTTGCACACTTGGGAATCCCATAGAAACACTAAACTGGAAGCCATAATATATATGCAAAGGACCTGTAGGGTAAAAAGAGACAAAAGTATAAATAAAATAAATAAAAAATGAGATGAAAAAAAAAAGCCCTGACTTGACATAATGACACATGGAGCCTTCAAAGATGCCATTGAGTTCATTTTCTGTTGGCCCTCATGCAGCCTACCCTTAAGAGTAGTTTGTTTCCCCAGTAAGACACCCTTGGAGAAAACTAAATTTTTATTTACAAGTGCTTATCAATTAGAAATAGCTTCTGGATTAGGGATGGGCACATGTTTCCACTTCTTTCAGTTCTAGGAACCATCTGGTGCAGACATATGCAGGCCCTGTCCATGCTGCCTTAGTCTCTGTGAGTTCATACGTATGTTGATCCTGTTGAATTAGAGGGCTTTGTTTTCTTGGTGTCCTCCATCTCCTCTGGCTCTTATACTCTTTCTGCCTCATCTTCCACAAGGTTCCCTGAGCTCCGAGGGGAGGGATTTGACGGAGGCATTCTATTTAGAGCTAAGTGTTCCAAGGTTTCTCACTCTGCATATTATCTGGTTGTGGACCTCTATATTTTTTCCATTCGCTACAGGAGGAAGCTTCTCTGATGATGGCTGAGCAAGGGACTGATCTGATCTTCTAAACAGTGAAAATATTTTTAAATGAGTATAATTGACATACAGTAAATATACAGAAGTTTAGTTTATGGGGTTGGTGAATTTCTGCATTTGTGCTCCTGTGTCAATGATGTCTAGATTATGATAGGTAGATAATATTTCTGTCATTTGTAGTGTCTCTAGAAAATTCTATCTTGCACCATTCAGTATTTTTGCTCCGATATCACTCATGAAAATCCTTCATTTGTAAGTAATTTCTGAATGTTTCTTCTCTCATTTGAAATGCTTTGGCAGATTATTTCTCTCTCTTTTTGTTTTCTCGTTTGAATCAGGGTCTTACTTTATAGCCCTGGGTGGCACAGATCTCACTATGTAGATAAGACTTGCCTCAAACTTGCAGCCATCCTCCTGTCTCTGCCTTTTAAGTGCTGGGCTTACAGGCATATACATACACCATGAGGAGTCACAGGTAGCCTCTGAAGGGGACTGTTTTTGGTACTAGACCTCTGCTACCCCATGTTGGCTGCCTGAGCAGATCTGCATGGTCTTTATTTCATTGCTGCTCAGTCAATGATACTGTGTACAGATAGCCTGGACCACTTCATCAGCATCCACTAACTTTTTTCCTCTTCAAGAACTGAGGAAACCACCGCTGTATGTTCTGCATCATGTGAGGTAGCAGAGAGCAGTGATGAAGAAGGTGTGGTACAGAAATAAAGCAGGGGCAATGCTGGCTCAAGAAGAACAACCCTCCCCTAGCATTGCTCCTGAGTATCTCTTTTTCTATAGTTGAGTTAAAAGAGAGACCACAAAGAACTTGGTCTGCAGATCCAGCAATACTTTCCCAGAACAAAATTGTGCTTTGTACTGTGAAGTCCCTAGAAAGTGAATTTGAAGTGAAGCCTCCCAGTGTGGGAAGGATTAACTCTTGAAATGGTATATTCCTGTTGGCCCATGCATTTTGAAATCTAAATTTAGAGAGTAAGCATTCCTTGCTGAGACTAAATGGTCATTTTATCTTCAATTTTGATGACAATCATGATTCCCAATTTTCCACGCAAAGTGTATTCAGCTGCTTCCCTCCTTATAGAGATAAATTGGTTTTGCATAGGTTGACAAGCATCTGAAATCCTTTCTGGTAGCAAAGCAGAGGTCAGTCAAGGTTAGAAACATCATGTGGAGAAACATGGGGCATCAGTAGTAATTGTAGGTATAAATTCAGATGTCTAGAGCAGAAACCAAGAGAGTTAAGCCCCAAATGAAATGTAGGAGGAGAGAGAATTAACAGTGATGCTGGGTCCACACCTGAGCAGGCAACAATGTCAGATGCTTTCATCTGCATGAATCCATTTAATATTCACCATAAGATTGTGGACATGGTGTCATTTCCTCTTGGCAATGATAAAACTGAAACACACCCAAAGTCTCAGAGCTATATTCCTTCTTTGCCACTGCATCTTTTCCTTATTTCCCATTATTGTTACATTCTTTATCTTTTTCTCCTCTTTCTTATTATTTTTTTATCCTTTGCTATAATATCCTGTGCTGTGACAAATATCTTCTCCCATCCATTTGGCAGTGACTTTGGAGATTTTTCCATCTAATCTCCCCTTTCCCCATGCCTTTCCTAACATTACGGGCTATAGTTAGCTTATATGACCCTTGAGGTTTGAAGCTCTGTCAGTGATACCATTTACAAATCCCACAACATTTATAGAAGTTGTATGCATGGAACACTCAACAACTCTTAGTCATGAATAATGCTATGGCAAAAATGAGCTTCTGATTAGGACGATGGCTTCTGTGGACACTGCTAGTATACGGGTACAAATGACCTCTGTGAATAGACTGGGTGATGTGTGATCAGTAGAAAGAAACTCCTTAGTTCTCACACCGCTACCTTAAAATTGGTATCATTACCCAAAACTGATGACTGAGTTTGCTGCTTTGCCACCCTTCCCCATTGACATGCATAGACCTTGGGGTAGTCTATTTTAGCATCACATCAGAGAGCTTTCAGACTTCTTAATTAATAACAAGAGCATATCAAGCAAGAACTAGATCTCCTGACCACAGCACATTCCTTTACTAAGTAAGTTCTCTATAGATAGTTCCCCATCTGGCATAGACATCAAGGGCTCCCATTTTCTCCAAGGACCTGTGAACACTTCACACCTATAGTGCTACATTAGAGCAGACATGAAATTCAAATGGCAGTGTGTTGTTTTAGGTGCTCTCTGAAAAGAAGAGTGGTAAGATAATTAATACATCTAATTATCAATGTGCTCACATGCTTCATATATTTATAGGGGCACAGTGGAGCTGGACAAAATAAATATAAATATAGTTTGAGTCTCATTTTTAATTTAAAAATTTCTAGTAGTCATATCAAAAAATATAAAAATTTGTGATGCTACTTTTAATGATACATTTCATTGAACTTGTAACACGAACACGATGTCAACAAAGAAGTAGTGTAAAAGTAATGGTGATATTTTCTTTATTGTAGTCAATCATTGCAGTCTGATGTATAATTTATACATAAAGCACATCTTGGTTTGGACTAGCCATATTTCAAGGGATAGAGAGCCATCTGTAGCTATTGACTACAATGTTACATAGCACAGGTCCAAAGAAATTTCTAATATAATCTAACTCATAAAGATAAGGGTAATTTATTTATAAACAATAAAACCAAGAAACTATAGTGTTTATTGGAGCTATGCTCTGTGGTAGGCACTGCACTGTGGAAAGAAGATGTAGAAGTGTGTAGTGTACCCTCTGTTGTCAAGCCGTCACATGTGAACACTGAAGTCATTCCAGTTGTAATACGCAATGTGTCCACCACAAGGCAGGTTTTTAAAAATTTCTTCTCAAGCATATAATTCATTCTCAAGCACATGATTCATTTTTAGGCACATGAGTGATTCAGGCAGGAAAGGACTCTGAGTTTGGAGGAAAAATAACCCTTGCTAGTTGCTGAAAGACAAGGGACATTGGGCAAAATATATTTATATGAGATATCAAAAGAAGAGAGCATGCATTTTGGGCAGGGGGTACAGCTTAAGCAAAAGTATAGGGTTGGTGAAATTCTAGTATTGTGGGAATAGATTAGCTTGGCTAAACTTGGGAAGTCATGTCAAAGAAATTAGAGACAGAAGAATGGGATTCCTTTCAGCTGTATTGCAGAGAGGTCAGCCATATAGGGGGATGGATGGCTAAAATGCTTCATATAATAATGACTATGAAAATAATAATAGCCAGTGTCATTTAAGCAATTAGGGGCCAGTTCCTATACTCAATGCTTTGTATGAGTTGATCTCACAATCAAGAAAGCTAAAACTCTAGAGAAGTTGAATGCCTTGTCTATGTGGGCAGGATGGAGTTTTGAATTCATACCAGTCTGACTCAACGTTGTTTACCTTAACCATTAAAAGCTGTGCCTCTGGGAATGTGGGGGCTGTGATCTGCGTGTTTGGCTCATGAGAGGACCCTAGGAATGTTGACTCAAGGGCAGTAGAGGTGCTGAGGCACCACTTCAACATATGGCTCTCTAAGGCTAGTGTTCTCTGCAGGTTGTTTATTCTGAAGAGATGCAAATAGGCTCAACTGGTGTGCTGTTTCTGAGGTTGACGGAAGCCTTGAACCTAAATGTTTACGGCCCTAATTTAGTTCCTCTTTTTTTGGTCCTTACATACTCCAATATTATACTAAAATACTGAGATCAATGCCCTAATCTTGTAGAAGAACAAGCAGGGGCCAAGAGAGGAAATAACTTTCCCAGAGTCACCCAGAGTTTTGAATGTGGCAGAGCTTGGGCCCATATCATTATTTTTTGTACCCAGAAAACTATACTGCCATTAGTTAAAGACTTTCTCAAAACAAAGTAACATGTTTACATTAGGAAATGTAATTCAGTTATTCCGAGTAATCGCTTATAGCTGTCTAAGGTTAACAGTTTTAAAGCCTTATCATAGATGATAGATGGCTCTGAATTAAGAGATGAATTTCATCAATGGTTGCTATAAAATGAGTTTCTAGTATGCTGAATCTATAGTATTACAGATTTTAATAAAACCAGATATCCGTCCTATAGGGAAACTGTTTATCCTTCTGAATGTAATAAAATTTTACATTCAATGCATATTTAAAAGTAAAGCAATGACTTTTAAAATAAAACATTAGCACTTTCCTTCACTTGGAAAAGTGATTTTAGTTGGATATCAAGCCATAAAATAAAACTACTTAAAACATAGAATAACCATAGAGCAGCAACCAGGCATTCTGGAGTTGTTTACGCTGTTTCCTATCTGACACAAACGATTTACAACACAAGGTAGGCAGTTCCTGTAAATCTGGCTTCCAGGTCTCAATACAATCTATTTCTTTGCTGCTTCTCTTATACCTCTTAGTATGGTTTATTCTTATGACTGGTTGCTACTTAATATTTGGCATCTATTCAGACCTGATGTTTGTGACACTCATACTTTACAAGGGGAGACGAAAGAGTCAGAGAGGATAGATAGTCCCCACAGCAACGAAACATTGTCATTTTAGAAGACAGGATTAAAACGAGGGGCAACTGGTAAACCCCAAATAAGACAAAAGTGTGCCATATGATGTGCAGATACCCAGTATAGACTAGCTCCCTCTGCTAGATCAGTAACAGTGCACATTGCCCATTGCCTTTTGATATATCTCAGAGAAGGACAAGATGCAAGAGTGTGTGTTCCCAATCTGCTAGGGGCCAGCTCCCCTTTAAGCACAAGGAATACTTTTTTCTCAGGAGAATATTCCTAAATTAGGTTTGAGTTCCATGAAATTCATGACCAATTGCTTGTCCTATTCCAAAATGGTCATCCTTGATGACATACATACAAGTAACATTATTCAAATAAAACAGGTCATATTTAGGAATATATACATGTATATTTATATATATATGTGTATACATATATGCCTGCAATAACACTTAGTGAAAAAAGAGGCCATGAATTTGAAGGAAATTGAAGAAGTGTGTATGGGAGGGACTAAAGGGAGGGGAGAAATGTGGTAATTATATTATAATCCAAAGCTGTAAAAACGGGGACACTCCATATGCACTTCATCATCCCCTTAGAGAGTTGAGACATCTTACCAAAGCCTGTGAAGCTTTGAAACCTTTTCTCTGATTCTGTCATTTAGAAACTTTGACTTCCTCCCAGTATTAACGAAATTGGCCTGTTTTAAAGAGTCCGTATTTTTAAAAGCATACCTCTTGGGCCTTGTGGCAGCATACACCTTGGGAAATGCTTTGGCCTGCAGTGACTTGCCTCCCCCGCAGCAGTTAAATGGCTGATTAGGTTACAGTTTTGTCAGCCCCTGGATTTTCCAGATGACAGTCTGGAGCCGGAAGTCATAAAGAGAACGTAGCTCAAGTTATTTGAACAACAGGCCTCTCACTGAAACAACTTCCCTGAATGGTTGATAAACATTTCCCTCTCTTAAGAGAAAACCATGCACAGAAACAAGCACATATGAATAATTTACCAAGCTGTAATAAGCTATAAATAACAAGCCTACTAAATAATGAATTAACCCAACTGCTGATTCATAGGTAAATGTCTCTTGTAAAGCAGCATTTTTATGGATTTTACAACTTAGTTAATATCTACTCATATTTCATTAGGATGGTTGAGCTGAAGTATTGGGGTAATAATCTAGATGGATTCAAAGTGATGGAGCACATATGAGGAGTCCAGGCAGCGCTTGGGAAGCTGCCAGGTTCCCTTTCTTCTGGCGATTGCACTGCTCCTTAGTCTTCTCTTTCCTCTGTGGGCTCAGCTTGCCCAGCTCCTCAGGGCAAGCCTGATATCTGAGAAGGAAGTAGGTGTCCTCTCTCAGAGCATCAGCAAGTCGGAGGCAGTGGTAACTCTGAACCAGTAGGAAACAGGGACATGTAAATCACATTGGCTTGTAGTTCACTTGGCCTATCAGCTCCGCTAAGATTCCATAACAGATTCTGGAACTGAAGTCTTAATGTTTGGATATTAACTGACTACTTATTTTGTGACTTTGGACAAGGGGTTTATGTTATCTGTGACCACATTATATCATGTCTAAAACAGGTACACACATCCCAGGTTTATTATCAAAATTAAAGAGTTTGTATATTGTCAAATTCTGGCACATTTCTTGGCCCATAGCAAGTACTTTTCTTTCTTTCTTTCTTTTTAATTAAGAGATTTTCT
>LZPO01095773.1:892324-927984 GCA_001675575.1 Neotoma lepida
ATATATATATGCCTGCTTAAGATGAGGAGCTACCAAGAATTACCAGTTGAATCACCGTCATGAGGTGGTTTTAAGTTTGTTTGTTTGTTATTACTTTATAGTGTGTGTGTGAGACGTGTATGTGGATGTGAGTGTCTTATCCATGTATGTGCATGTGGAGACCAGACCCCCATGTCAGGTGACTTCCTCTATTGTTTTACACTTTATGTTTTGAACATGGAGCTTGTCCTTCAGTGTAGACTGGCTGGCTAGCAAGCCTTCTGGAAATGCCTATCTCTGCCCACCATACTTCCTGGGGTTAGAGATGATGCCATACTCAAGATTTAACATGAGTGCTAGGAATCTGAATTCAGGTCCTCATGCTTGCTCAGCAAGCATACTAGTAACTGAACCATCTCAGTAGAGAAAGTTAATTTGAATCTCATAAATAAGCCTTAATTAAAGTGTAAAAAAGATTTCTATTGTCATATTATGGTGGAGGATATCACTGTTGCTTGTAATAGAGATAAAACTAGGGCAAATGCTCCACCCAATGGACACTCACATCAATAGTGTAAATCCTACTATTGGCATAGTGGCCACTGAATTGTGATTAAATGGAAAAATAGCTCAAGCCCTTGCTCTGACTTTTGATTAATAACAAGCTAGTTATCATGGCTTATCACCCCAGATATTCCTATCAACTACCAGAGCACAGCATCCCAGGTGTACTTTGTTACAGTGGTCCTCAGCAGTTCTCCTGAACTTCCATTTGATAGCAACATCATTTCTCTGCATTCTAGTCTAGGGCTTTGGTCTGTATCCTGCTCTTGGTCCCCTTTCTATCATGTTACTTGGCAAGCTCCTCAGATGTCTACAAGGAAGAGTACTTTCCCACTTTTGCTTTCTCAGTCCCATGAGTTCAGAAATCTGTGGACAGCTTTCTTCATCTTGGTGACACCTCCTCACTTAATGGTCTCTGTGTACACCTACTGCAATATAGAACTATGGAAGACAATGCCCAGCATTTCTATCCTTTGACATATCGGTGATTGCTTTGTGATGATGACTTCTTTATTTAAATCATTCATCTGTTAGGTATAGAAAATAGCATGGGAACAGGGGAGGCTTTGACTTTATAGGATTGGACTCCAAAACTCTTATTCTGAAATGCTCAACATTAAAAGGTTGACTGTGTGCCTTCAGTAGACCATAGGCTGTGGGGGCTTGGAGTGGATAATAGGACAGACAACCTCTGTACAGTGCCTTCTAATAGAATAATTACCCCCTACTGCCTCTAGTTCTTCTCATTTGGACCTTAGAGTGAAGTGTGTCAGGGCTCAAAATTAACATTTGGCTAAGCTTTGTCTTCACCCTCACTCCCAGAAAGTGGAAATAATACAGTGGCATAGCACTCACTTTGACATAGCTCTTTTTCTTTTCTGTACTCAGTAAGACCTGGAGAAAGAACAATAGTTGCTAAGCTACTAGGTGGGCTCTATCTGTGTGTTTTGTTGTAATCCCAGCCTTAAGAACTTGTGCTACCATCTATTCAGGACCTTAACCTAGAAAGACGGAATGGCCTGCTGGAGAGGACTTTTGTTTTTATTTTTAGTTTTTATTTTTTTTTTCATTTTACATACCAATCTCAGTTCCTCTTCTCTCCCCTTCTCCTGCCCACCACGTCCCTCATCCCATCCCCTATCCACTGCTCAGAGAATGTAAGGCCTACCTTGGGGAGTTAACAAAGTTTGGCATACAAAGTTGAAACAGGACCAAGCTCCTCCCCCTGTGTCAAGGCTGAGCAAGTTATCCCATCCTAGGGAATGTGTTCCAAAAAGCCATTTCATTTGCCTGGGATAGGTCCTGGTCCCACTGCCAGGGGCTCCCCAAACAAATCTAGCCACAAAAGTATCACCCACATTCAGAGGGCCTAGTTTGGTCAACCCCAGCTGACGGGCCAGAGGAGGACTTTTGTTTTGCAAGTTCAGTTATTGGTCAGGTCAAGTGCTTGGATGTGAAACTACAAGTGAACTTACTACAATTCTGCTTCCAGGTGAGAAATGGAAGGGACATACTGCTTTCCATTTCTCTAAATCTTTTAAAGACAGCATTGGTTTGAGGCTTCATTTTTTTTCTTCATTTATTTCAGGAAGGTCAGTTCTCAAGAGAGCCTTGGTCACACTTGTAGTTTCCTAAGCACTGTGTTTGTATCCATCATATGCAGTCAGTGCTTGTGATAGGCTCTGGACAGCAGCTGGTCCTAATGTGCTCCTACCGTAACGATTCAGAAAGCATAGAAAGCCAGACCTTCTGCACCCTTAGTCAAATTGTTGTACTGTTTTGCATTTAGTTTTTAATTTTCTTTTCTGTCTTCAGCATTTTCTTTGCAAAATCAGATTGATCCTAGTTCAGTCAAGCCTTCATTTAACAATGTTTACTTAACTTAGAATTTGTTAGTGCTGGTTGCTGAATGCAAATGCCACGCCTCTAGTTGGTGCTAGGATTGCTTCCCCTCTCCTAGTTGAAGGGCTTTGACACTTAGAGGTAGAAAGAAAGGCTATTCCCCAAATTCCACTCTGCCACATCCTCTAAATCATTCACAGTGGCCTAATCCAGCCATTGCATGTTGGTTCATGTTGCACGAAGGCATTCCTGACTTTTGACTTGTTTTCATCTACTAGCTCATTCTACTTCAAGTTGGGCATAACAGAAAAATCTTATAAAAATTAATGCAGTCTGGGATACTCTTTGTGGAGGGTACATTCAAAATACATCTTAAATAAAAACCCAGGAAATTGTTCCTTCTGTCTTTCACCTGTCAGCATAAGCAATAGAATTCTATAGCCCATTCAGTGGCATATTTAATTAAGCAACCTATCTGCTGAATGCACTGGGGGTTGTCTGACAGTGCTATTCACTCCTGATTTGGATGACAAAGGATATGGTGAGATATTCAGCAGTCTGGTGGAATGGAAAGAAACTCCCAATTGGTCACACCTACCTATTTCTCTTGGCATGCTGCATTTGCTCTGATAATATGGAAAATAGACCTTTTATGTACTGACAAAGTCAGTGGACACCAACCTCTTGCCTTTTGCACTTCCACAGCAAGCCTTGTCTGAGTTTTGCACACATTTCCATTATGGATGAATAGATATTCAGTTGTAGATGGGAAATATTTTAGCATGTAAAGAAAAAAGTCAGGTGCTCATTTTAATGTTGATATGGAACAGTTATTTCCAGGCCATCACTCTCTATTTTGATGGGAGTTATTGCCTATCCTTAATGGATATTATTATCATTATGGGTAGTTATACAATATTTACCTGATTCCAGACACATTTCAAAGTATTACATATATTATCATCCCAGCATATCTATGATAGAGATGCAATTATTATCCATTAATACAGATGCAAAAATTGAGATACAAAGTGTCTGAAGTCACACAACCAGCAAGTGGTGGAATCAAACTTGGAATGTATATCTCTTTTACCCTACAGTCTATTTCCTTCACCACCCTGCATTGGTTCACTGTAAGGCCCAAAGGGATTGTCATCCCAATACAACCATTAATTCATGGGAGTAGGATCCCAAGACTCTTTAGGGTACATAGCCTTTTGAGGTCTCTTCCAGGGAACCATGGGTTCTTCACTTTGGTTTTGGAGGCTACAGAAAACTCACAAAAGCCTTCAGACTAGATGCAAATGTAT
The DNA here is from genome assembly GCA_001675575.1 of Neotoma lepida. Lineage (NCBI taxonomy): Eukaryota > Metazoa > Chordata > Mammalia > Rodentia > Cricetidae > Neotoma > Neotoma lepida. The sequence continues at coordinate 896,020 of LZPO01095773.1, forward strand.
ACATACATATTCTAGGGTGATGAACAGAATTTTTATCTGCTTCTTGAAGTTTCTGGTATAAGATGATTAAGTTCTATATGTAACTAAAATGTAGACAGCACTTGCCATGTGCTAGACATGAATATGATGCCTGGATGTGATCATGAACATGTGTTGGACTATAAGGAAACATTCTATTATTACCATAGCTGTAAGAGGTATGTATGAACATCATATCCACTTTACAGAAAGAGAAATTGAGTCTGAGAAAGGTAATTTTCCAAAGGATACAAAACTAGTAAACAGCAATAGTTGGATTTGAACCCCAGCACTCAGACTTCTGAATTATTGCTTTAAATCACATTTGAGAGAAAGTTTCTCTTTATCATTCACTTATCTCCTAGCACAGTGCCTGATATATAGAAGATAGTTATTGATATTTGTTGAATTGATTTACATGCTGTTGGCTGTACATGTTTTTCTTCTTAGGAATCAGTCTCAAAGGTCTCATGTATATGATAGAGACACCACAAAATTGGGCTGGATGGATGAAAAGAATCAGCACCATCAAAAGATAATTTCTTAGGGTTTTTAAAAAAGGGTGGCTTGTCAAAGCCTAAGTATTTTGCTTTCAACCAGGGCTCTCTGGAGGGTTGTTGCATTAATCTCCAAGCCCATTTTTCTTCTGACTCAGTAGATTGCTCCAATTAGTCATTAAGGTATTCCTGAGTAGGAACTAGTTAACTTTGTTGCCTTTATAAAACCGGATGATGTTTTGTGTCCTGATTACCATGCATAATTCTCCTTGCTTCTGCTTACCAAGTGACTAACTGGAAAGCCATCTACTCTCTATATGTAATGCCAATTCAAATCTAGGTCTCTGCTGGGCTTCTTGAGAGCAGAGTGGAGGGAGATGCAAATCCAGTTCAACTGGAGTTGAGTGTTGTTCAGTTTCTAGGATAGAGTAGTCTTAAAAACCGAACAATTGCCTATGATTGTGAAGAGTGAGTGCATGATGAGTTGGCAAACTGGTGAGTCTCAAGTTTTTAATCACCTTGATCACATGTTCCAAGATTTAACTTCCAGGCCTCCACTCTTCCCCTAATTTTACCTGCTGTGATCTTATTTCACTTTTCATTTTACTCTCTAATCACTGCCGATTAGAGCCCCGAGTCCATGCTGGTTCTGTTGCCTGCCTCTCGGCCTGATGGGCCTCTTTGAACTGAGGCATAGAACCCAGCTGGTGCTGAGACTTCCCAGGGCCCAGAAGCTTCATTACTCTTTGTTGGCAGTGAACTCAAAAGTTACTGGCTTTGGGTTTGGGCTTTCTCAAGTACAGAAAAGCTTACCATTTGGTCTCAAAGTTGAGAGATTTTTCCCTGCCTTTTTTTCTCTAAATTAATCACATGCATGAGCTAATTATAATCCAGAAAATATTTTAAGAAAACTGCCCTCCTGTAGTACCCTTATACAAACTGCAAACTGTTTGCTCAGTAATTAATATGCTTCTTTTATTTCCTTTGAGATGAAAAACAGTCGTTGACAATGAATCCCTACTTATTTGGTTCAAATAACTAATTTTGTACCTGAAACTAATTACAGTAGTGACACCATCTTCTCTGATTAGGTCTCTCACTTGAAGAACTTGAAGCAATTTATAACTTCGGAATCTTGGGAGCTAATCTGTGGGCAGCATAGCACTGAGCTGTTATCAGCAATACAGTTAAGCCTCTTTAGTTGAGCTCCTGTGAATTCAAAAGGTAATAATCCAGACAGTACGAAGAACAAATTTGGCACATCTCTGACAATAGAACGTTGGTGAAGGGGTTATTTAAACTGCCAAACAGAACATACTTTTAGAGGTGCCAATTCATATGCAAAGGATTGGGATGTACATACAAATTGTTCCATTAATAGACTCTTAGAATTTGAAGGTTAAAAGTCATGTAGGGGCTGGGGCTGTAGCTCAGGTGGTGGAGTGCCCACCTAGCATGCAGTGGGATCTAGGTTGAATCTTCAGTACCATAAAGAATGAGTATCATGTTTCATCACTATTATTACAGCACTAGGAAGGTAGAGGCAGAAGAATCAGTTCAAGGCCATTTTATATTACATAGAGAATTTGAGGCCAGCCTGAGATACATGAGACCCTGTCTCCAAAACAAACAAACAAAACATATAGTCTGGCATGTGGCCATTCACTAATCAATCAAATATTTGTTGAGCAATGCTGTGGTGAACCACATGAATATAATTTTTGGATAATAGCTATATTGACATATAATAAATATACCAAATAATTCACCCATTTAAAATGCAAAGTTTGGGGTTGTCAGTATAGTCACAGAGTTGTGAAAACATCATCACAGTTTATTTCAAAGCATTTGGATCACTTCCCAAATGAACCTTGTATCCTTTAGTCATAACTCCTAAATTTCCCATCACTCTCCAATTTGGCTGAAACACAGGACCTACTTTTGAAAGGTTATCACAAGGTATCTCGGAAAGTAGTGTATATGTTGCACAGCATCCTAGATTGTTGATGCTGAGAAACATCAAGATGATCATCAATATAATCTTTTCATTTGACATTTAGAGAAACCACAGCCCGAAAATGTGAAAGGAATTACTCAAGAAAACAAAGCTCATAGAGCCATGAGTAGAAAGCATGCATTTTGTCATCTTAGCCCAGTGCAATATCAATTGAAATTCACATTTGTGGGGCGCAATTTCCATCAGGAGCATAGATTCTAGAGTCAGACTGCCTGGATTTAACACTTTGCTTTACCTTTCATGAACTGTGTGATCTCACGCTATTGTTTAACTACTCTGAGACTCAGCCTCCAAATTTGATGCATTAAAATAAGCATTGTAGCTACTGTTTAGGACCGTTGTGAAGATTAAATGAGTTAAAATGTAGAGTATTTAGACTACCATTTACCATTGGATAATTACCACATAAGTTTCTTGCTTTTGTTTTGATATCTAGTTACTGAATATAAAAACAGATATTTCCTTATACCCCCAAATAGGCCATCAATGTCTTTATAATCTTCATACCTGGTTGCTGTTTACTCTGTGCCAAAATCTAGGTTTTGGGATATAAAAAGCGTGAAGATGAATTCTGTATATTTAAGAAGTTCACAGTCAAATGAAAAGGCCAGTGAAGAATTATATAGTCCTAAACTAAGGCTATCAGCAGGAAGTGCCACAAATGAAGACTGCATGAAGCAGAGAGAGTGTTGGAATGGCTTCAAGGAGGCAGTGACATTTGATTTGGGTTTTGAAATATGAATCAGAGCTCATCAAACTCAAGAGGGTGAGAAGAGGCCAGAGCAACAGCAAAACCAGAGAACCTTACTTGCTCTGGTTGGAGGAAAGCTAACTGCCATCTATATGTGCTCTGAGTGTAGGATTTAGGGAGAGGTCCTAGGAGATCAGCCTAAAGACAGACATGGGACTGTTCAGCAGGAAAACGCATGAGAATTGGTTCGTATTGACTACCTTCTATAAAGTAGGCTTTATAAATCGTCAAGTACTGAATATGTATAGCTAACTCATTTGGTTCTCCTTTCTCTGGAAACAGGCACAAAGTGATTAAATAAACTGACTGATACAGCGCCACGCACTTTGCAGCATCTAGATTCATGTTGAGATCTTTATCTATACTTCCCTAGAGGAAAGGACAAGTAACAGTTTGGCACTGATTAGATAAGATACATGGACCAACATGATTTGACCTGAACAAAGAAAAGTCAACAGTGAAGCCATGGTTTATCTAATATGTGGGTTTGGGGAATGAACGAAGACACAGCCCTGGGTAATATACACATATATGATCTGGGCCAAAGAAATGTAGCAGCCAACCAAACAAGCAGAAACAACCATCTGCAAGGGTAACAGAAGGAACAAGAGTCTTGGGGAAAGGGAACTTCAGTAAAGACGAGGTAGTCTGTACTGCCAAGTGATACAGAGCAACTAAGGTAGGTAGACTGAAAAGGGGCCAATGTATTTTGCAACTTAAGAAGTTATTTAGCAAAGTGAAGCAGATCAAGTAGAATGTTCTGGCTACAAATCATGGCTGTACCTTGAGGCCAGAATGAAGAATGGAGAGTGGGAGATACTGACTGTAGACTGTAGAGACTTGCTTGGTAAGGTGTAGAGAGATGTTGAATATAAAACATACCTTAGGATTTTTCCTCAAGATGGACAATAGAACATCTATTTTGATGAATAGGAATAAGTTACTAAAGAGGTAGTTAGAAGAAATATTGGGGATACCTAAATGATCTTGAAGAATGCAGGAGAATATGAAAGCAAGACCACAAAGAGTTGGCTCACTGTGGACTTGAGTCCTTTGTCTGAGATAGAGTGAGGAAAAGACACAAGGAAATACAGGGCTTTTTTTCCAACATAGTATGAAGTGTCTGTGAGAGTAGAATTCAGTATTGGTTTGAGAGACCTTGTTCTTTTTACACTACATAGAAGTTTCATAGAAGCAACAAAGACCAATGAGAAAGTATTCAATTTAAAAATTTGTGAGGGGCAAGTGTACAAGGAGCACATGAAAAGGAAAATATGAGTTGTTGAGAAGTAGAAAAATTATAACCAATTGAACACTGTGGGAAGAGTTTGTAACATCATGGAAAATAGTATAATGGTTCCTGAAAATGTTTAAATGAATGCTGTACTTCTGGGTATAGCTACAACAGAATTTGAAAGCAGGAATTGGAATACATATTTGCAAACCTGTGCTTATAGCAGCATGTTTCACAATAGCCTAAAGGTATAACCCAAGTGTTCATCAATGGATGAATAGATACAGTGTCATGCACAAGGTGGGAGTACTAGCCAACCTTAATAAAGCAATGCATCTTCATACATGCTACAACTTAGATGCATCTTGAAGATATCATGCTAAGTGAAAGGTCAGAGAAGATTGGTTACTATATGATTTCTTATATCAGATGTATAGAGTATTCAAATTTTTAGAGACAAGAAGTAGACCAGTTGTTGTGGAGATACGAAGTCTCTGCCTGTGTCCTCATTTGCTGGCATTCAATTGGCCAAAGAAAGTCACATGACACCTCCTTTAAGCACTCCCTCCCAGGAGAACTTGGATTCAGTTAACTCACATTTTCTTTCTAGTGTGCTTACACAGTGGTGAAATGATTAATGTGAATACAAAACAATAACTTGGAGAACTCATTGATGATATAGTTTCACAAAATCATCCCTTCCCCCAAGTTAGTGCAGTAAGAGTCCTATTCCGAGACTCATTGGCTGATTGTTACTTTTTTTGTTTGAGAGAAGTCTCATTATACAGACTAGCTAGGCCTCAGACTCATGATGATCCTCCCTGAATACTGGAGTTACAGGTGTGCACAACTTCAGCACCCAGCTCTGTTTATTGCTACTTATTCTATGAATTGGCTGGCTGGATTAGCTGCAAGCTTTTTTGATCATAGCTAGACTAGCTCATCATCCGGAGGTTACACTGAGTTTACCTTTTCTAGAATGGCCTCAATTGGAATGAATCAAATTTGTTTCATTGTAGCCCCTCATGGTGCCTCTACTCCCAAGTCAGTCCACAATTGTTCTCATAGTGGGGCTCATGTCTAAGGAAATGCACATATTCCTGAATAGAAATGGACTAGAACTTTTCAAGTCTCTATCTGTGTCCTTATTTGCTGACATACTATAATTTGCCAAAGCAAGTCACTTGACACAATTCAGATTCTTTGAGTAGGAGGGGTCTACAATGTTAAAAGGCAAAGTGCAAGGGAATAGAAAGGCCAGTGGTGGGCCTTATTAGTGCAGTAAATCAAGTACAGTAGGATTAAGTAAAACCCAAGAATCTGCATTTTGGCAAGCATCCCATAGTAATTCAGATGCAAGGGATCCATTGACAATATCTTTTGAAATATTAATCTAGTATCTCTTGATATTAAGGCTGGAACTGGCATGATGGATGGGTCAGAAAAATGGATGTTTTAAGTGGGTTGCCTTATTCTTTTTCGTAGCTGCCATTTATGATTCCCGTGTCCTGGTCCCTCAAAGTTAGAGGCTTAAACTAAAGCTGTATGCTTTTCAATAATCTTTTATAATCATTTGTTTGTGACAACAAAGTAAACAGTTGGAGTAAAGCCGAGGAAATTATTTTTTTAATGCAGGCCAGGAGGTACTGTTGGTTTGTTTTGTGTCGCTCTTTCCAATATGTCTCTGTGTCCAGGGGAGGCTCACAGTAATGTAAACGAAGCATTGAGCTGGCTTATGGGCCATGTGATAGAATCCTAAAGTTGAAGTTGTTGCTTGGATGAAACCTTTCTTAGAATAGTAATCCAAGCAAATGAATATGAGCAGGAAAAAACCCTGAAAATATAAGAAGAGAGTACTGTAAGAAGAACTTCTAACCAGTCTTATTAATAAACACGCGGAACAAGAAATAAGGGTGAAAATTAAGACAGAGATCAGAGGAATTAGGAGCAAGCCACCACTCACCAACNCTGCTTCTACTTCCCAGGAGCGAAGCGGAGCAAAGAGCGTGCCTTCCGGTCTAACCTGGCTTTTATACCTGTCTATCTGTTAACTAATTTCCCATCTTCCCAAGCTACATCACTTCCTGTCTTGTCTGCATGGATCTTCAGAACTCTAAGGTTGATGCTGGGATTAAAGGCGTGTGCCACCACCTCCTACTGCTAGTTCCCCATGTGACCTTGGAGTCACAGAGAACCAAATGGATTAAGGGCGTGTGCTAACTTGCATGGCTATTGTTTTCTATTAGTGGCTGGCAGCCCCGTTTTTCCTCTGACCCTCAGATAAATTTTATTAGGGAGGACAAATAAGATACCACCACAGAGTACAGCATTCAGTCAGTTGTCATGAAGACTCTTAGATGAGATGTGGGATTAGAGATCTGCAGATATTTCCAAAGCTCAGTAAAGATAGATACCATAACAGTCTTGTAACCCGTTGTAAATTATGGTGACTGCCTCATAGTCAGTGCTTAAAACATATTTGTTTGAGTGATTTTCTTAGATTTCTGGAGTCTATTAACAGGGATTCTGAATGAATGGGATAATCAGTCTTCCTCACAGTATGGACCCTAAAGTACCTGCACTGGATCACTTGAAGAGGTGCTTCAGAACTCCATTGCTTAGGCCCCACCTCCTACTCTCTGCATTTGATCCCAGAGAAACTGTAGTTTACATGTTTGTGAAATGTGAAGAATAAATGCAATTGTTACTAATGTAGTCCTGTCTGGAGGGAGTCCCAGCTGAAAGAACTACTACAGGAAACATATGTTCCAAGACGCTGACCTGAGACCCACCAGAGTAAGAAACCCAAATGAATAGAATTAGAATCAGGGATCATTTAGCTATTTAATGTCAATTTCCTCACTTGCCCGTTTTTGGTACATCATATTACCATCTTCTTTATAATAATAGATAGGAGTTCAATCTTAACTGCCAAATCAATGATACAGTTCTAGAGTTCTATAACCTGTTATTTGCTTCTAGGAGCCCCTCTTCTCAGTATTTTTGACAATGTAGAATTGCTGTTTTAGTTTTCTATTGCTGTGAAGAGACACTATGACTGAGGGAACTTATAAAAGAAAGCATTTAATTTTGGGCTCACAGTTCAGAGGATGAATCCATGGCCATCATGGCAGGAATCACAGCAGCAGGCAAGCAGGCATGGTGCTGGAGCAGTAGCTGAGAGCTTACAACTGACCCATAAGCACAAAGAAGGGAGGGAGACTGACATACATACAGACAGAGACAGAGACAGACAGAGAACTAACTGGGATAGATTAGATAGATAGATGGTCTAGGCTTTTGAACTTGAAAGGCCACCCTTTCAAGTAACACACCAATAAGGCCACACCTCCTAATCCCTCCCAAACTGTTCCAGAAACTGTGGAGCAAGCATTCAAGAATATGAAATTAAAGGGTCCATCTTTGCAAAGTGCTGGTATTTGGGAGAATGTAAAGCTATGCAACCTAGCAAATGACCTCATCAGATGATGTCCTTTAGTGGTACATGGGGTTATGTGGAAGGTTTTTTGTGGGGGAAAGAACTGCAAAACATCAAGATCAAATAATTTCTTTGCCCCAAACTCCAGATACTAGAATTATTTCTACTGTAGACATGTTTTGAAAAATAAAAATAAAGTGGACATTCTTCCCCAGTTAGGAAGAAAATGTTAACTGTGGAGGGTGACATTTGGAAATTGGAAATGAAGTTTGGGGGTAGTAATTGAGCGTTTGTTCAGAACACTCTTTTGCTGTATCACTTTTGCATTGGTTCATCATGTATCACACTCAGAGTGTGATGTTCACATAGTTTCCTGATATTTTGGACCAAGGGAATAGAGACAGTGATTTCTCATCACAGCTCTACTAGGACAAGATTTCCAAATGAACAACCAAAGGTTGTAAGGACCCCTTGTCAACCAACTGTGAATATACCAAGCTGGCCAAGTTTGAATCATCTGGTCAGCTGAGATATTGTTACTTATTTCATCATTGTGACCGAACACCTGAGATGGGATGAGTTAGGGAGGAAGGATTGATATTGGCTCATGATTTGAAGGTACGGTCCTTTGTGGAAGGCAAGGCATGGCAGTGGAAATGGCTCTCAGCCCTGACTCCTTATCATCTCACATCCTCACATCCCAGGAAGCAGAGAACAGGGGATTCAGGCACATAACATTTTTGCCTTTTTGTTCTATTGGTGACCCTAGTCCATGGCATGGTACTACCTACAAACAGTGGATCTTCCCTCTTCAGTTGAACTTCTTTGGAAACACCCCCACAGGCACACCCAGAGATATGTTTCCTAGGTGAATCTAAATCCAGTGAAGGAGATAATGAAGTTTAATCATCACAGCTGGAAAGCTCCACGTGCTTTCTCTGAGAGCAAACAGTATAGCACCTAGGTGAAGACTGTCACCTGTCTTGTGAGAGTAAGACCAAAGGGCTGCAATTTTCTTTAACATATTTAGCATTTCAGCATGACTGCTCTTTTTCTCTGAAGCCCAGTACCCTCTGCTTTCAGTCACTTTCCATCCTGTCTTTTTACAGTGCCTGCATTTTAGTCAAAATCATGCCTCATGACTTCTCTATTTCTGGGATGCTTACTTCTCCTAGTGAAGAATCTATCAGCTGTTTCTTGAATCATTGCATATCTCTTAGATTGTTAACATTTTCAATTCTGCCACACTCAGCAATTTTGCCTACTCAATCCACAAAGAGCAAGTGAAATTGAATAAAGACAGAAATCAGCTTCCCTATGCAAGAGCACCACCATTTTTCATTTCCTCCTCCTTCCTTTGCCAACAGCTCTGTTCATCCCATCCTGGCTCTCTTCAGACTCTGGTTAATATTTTATCTCAGTTATCTATGAAAGGAATCAAGTATTCATGTACCTGATATAATTTTCACTTCGTACCATTGCATTCATGTTACCGCACTGCTAGAGTAGTTTAATGAGTATGGAGTTGGCAATTGCACCATTTAGTAGTAAGGAGAAGTGGGCCTTGGAGTCAGTCAGATATGAAGTCTGCATTTCTGTGCCTCAGTTTCCTGAGCATAAGACTGTTTTTACAAAAGAGGAAATTTAGAAAGAAGGGCACTATTTGTTGAATGAGTGTATAAGTTCTCTGGTTTGACTTTTTGTCATCATTGCCTTCTCTGTGCAAAGCAGAGAATGAACGATTAATTTCCCTTTGGAAGGTGGATTGAATTTCTCTTAGTGCACTGAGATTGTATGGAGTTGGTCCCCAATGTGGCACACAGAGGCAAAGTCTGATCTCGGCAAATGTCATCAGAATACCCTGCCCTTCCCCCCAAGGCAATTTCTCTGGAGAAATATAAAATCTTAGAATATCAAGATTGGAAGGAGCGTTGGAGATGTGCAGGCATGATACACATATTAATATCTCCTTGCTGATGTAGATACAATATCCTGTTTGAAGGCAAAATATTGCACAATAAACAAGTTTATTCAATTTATTCAGCTAAGATGGCCTTCAGTGGGGGTTTGTGTACTGGAACTAGGTTTGAATACCTGTGAAGTATTAAATTTCATATGCTTTACAATACATATGGCTATGGACACACACACATACACAGAAAGTTCAGTTTTGAATTATGGTGGCTGGGGAGAGGTAGGAATGTCTCTCATTTGGGGCTATTAACTCTAGTGTTGTGGTCTTCACATTCATCTTTTGTTTGGCCTGGGGCTCTAATAAAAATGCCTTTCAGTAGGCTTAGATATACATGGGGCTGAGGAGGAGTCTGGCCTCTTTGAGGAATGTGTGTGTTTAGCTGAGCTTTGCAGATAGTCTTGTTTCTCTGTCAGAGAAGAGAGTAAGCCTAGGAAAACTGCCAGTGGGAGCTATGACTAGCTAGCCACGAAGGGAATAAAGAGAAGTACAGGAAAACTGATCTTGCCGAAATCCCACATCCTCTGCCATCTCCCCATCTTCTTGTAGGACTGCTGAGGTGATGCATACTTTAACTTTTGACATTCCTGAGTTATGCTCTGTAGTTCTGGCTACAAATAGCATATAAAAGTAACAAATGTCAACAAAGGCCCAAGGTGGTCCCCTGTATATAGATCTCATACTCCAAGTTTACCAGATATATAATCCTCCGAGCTTGTACTTCAGATTCCATTGTTTCCTTCTCCTCTTCTTTTGATACCGTTTCACTAAATGGCCCAATCTCTCACTTTAGCCTAGCAAGCCTGGAATTAGATGAGTGTACTGCTGTGTCTAGCTTGTTTTCTCTTCCTTGTCCCATGACAAGCCCACTAAACATCTGATGTGGACAGTAGCAACTGATGATGCTATATAGCTGAACTTAATTTGTACCCTGTAGTGATAGGCTTCCATTTTGATGAGATTTGAATCTACTGTAACAATCTCCCTATCTTAACACTTCGATTTAAAGAAGGAATGTCTTCCTTTATTTTCTTTGTTTTTACATCCCAACCAAAGTTTCTCCTCCTTCCTCTCCTCCCAGTCAATGCTCTATATTACTATTCTGTAGGAATTACCTCACATAGTCTGATGACTTCAGCCAGGATAATTCCAAGAAAATACCTATGGCTTCCAGCTTCTGGGCTAGGTGGTGTGTGATGTCCAGGTATTGGCATAGGTCAAACTTGTAGATAATGTGACTAGACACTGGAGGCGGAGGCCAAGCAAGCCATTGCCACTGTGTTGACATTTTGACAATTCTAAAAAGAATTGTTTAGACTCCCAAGCTCAGGAACAAAGCTTAAATAAGAAAATTGAGTCAATGGTCCTTTTGACATATTCATTTATTAGCATTATACTTGTATGATGGACACATTTTAAAAGGTGTAAATACAGCCAATTATTCTTGTTCACTATTGATTTTGATATTCAAATTGTCAATACAGCTTTGATTTAATAATTAAAAACAATAGGTTGGAGTTTATGTTCATATAGTGATAGTTGTGTAGCTGGCCAAAATACCTTTCTGTTTTGAGTAATTTCTTAGTACAAGGAAGTATGTGTCAAAGCTAGCCCTGTTAATTAATAAAAGCTATTATTTTTCAAGTACTTAATTCGTGCAAGGATTTTGCAAAGTATTCACAAACATTATCTCATTTAATACCACTGATAAGTCTGTGAGCTGGGTAACTCTTTTGTTATTGTTGTTTAAGACAGTGTCTAATGCTATAGTTCATACTGCTCTAGAATGCATGATCCTCTGACTCAGCCTCCTGAGTTCTGGGATTACAGGTGTGTGACACTATGTCTGGTTTATATGAATGTTATAGATGGGGAAGCTAAGGCTCAGGCAGTCACTTCTCTGAAACAGCTAACTAGCAGTTCTAAGAATGCATATCTGTCTGACATTACATCTTATATTCTTTATTTCATAGCTGGAAACTTCTGCTGGCCATTTCTTTTGGGAGTGTGGCCACTAGGTATTACCTTGCAGATGTGGCAGAGCTAGAGATTATAGACATATAGGCCTAGATGAAACACAACATTTTTAACAGGGCAGGACCAGCCATGAACCTTTACTGGTCTTTTAAATACCCATCTAACCTGCCTTCCTTCTCATAGCTTTAGTCAAGTCATTCTGGTGCCACATGACCAGCATTCTCTCTGGGAAGGAGGGAGGGAGTTGGAGGAGGAAGTTCATTAATGAGGCAGTATGTTCAGGGAGTCTTTAAATGTGACTTCATGACTTTGATGAATGGAGAGAGTTCAAGTCCCTTCCCACCCTCTGGTTGATTTTCCTGTACTCGCTCAGCCTTCTGTAGCTCTAGTCCTGACCATCCTATTTTAGATCTTTAGCCATTATTCTTGAGACTGAGACTTTTATAAGAGTAGACTAAAACTCAGAGCCTCGGTTTTATGTTTTGATAACACAAAACATAAGAAGTCAGAAGTGGAGGCAGCTCTTTGGTGTGTCCTGCTCTCCTTTTGGTGTAGATGCCCCAGAGTGAGTTTTCTACCAGTTACTGCTGGATTTTGAAGTATTTATTAGCCCTGACAAAGTTTAGCTATGGATATCTAGATAGTACAGCTGTTTGGGCTCTTTTTTTTGGCAATTTCCAAGTTTATTTGGAAGGAAGGTTTATTTTCCTGGGAAAGAGCTACTACATCCCAGTCTCCCCTTCATCTGTGAAGTTAGAGAGAAAGCAGGCAGCAAGTCTGCTGTGTGAACAGATCACAGACCTTGAGACCCAGGAAAAGGCACACAGGGCCTTCTCATTGAGGGAAATGTGAGTAATGGTTAAGGTACCGTGATGCAAGCCTGTTGGGATGTGTTATCATCATTGTGCCGCCTGGATTTCAGGCAAAGCCAATGAGTATGTTACATAAATGACTCTCATTGCTTTTGCAAGTTCAGGGGTTTTGTTTTTTCCTCTAAATGAGGTTTTCATTAAATAGAGCAAACTCATGGTGGTTTTCTGTAGGAGTGTGTCTAGCTGTACTCAGCCCCATAACCAACTTTACACACACACACACACACACACACACACACACACAGAGAGAGAGAGAGAGAGAGAGAGAGAGAGAGAGAGAGAGAGAGAGAGAGAGAGAATCAGTGAGTTTGTTTCTCTAATTGTATGTTATGCAGGTATTTTGCAATACAAGCAATATTAATCATGTTCATTTCAAACAGGTCCCAATTAAAATCTATAAACCCCTTAAGCCTCTATAAAATCCCTCCAAATATCTTAGAACTTAGAATTAATAGTAACTCTAGAGAGGAAAAGCATCTCTTCTTGTATTTATATCTGATGGATCACTTTTGTTATCAATTTAAAAATCCACATATTTAATTGGATCCCTTAGGTATCAATGAAAGAAAAATACCAATGGGATTCTTTACTTGCCCGGATGGTACCATAGAGCATCTTCCAGCCATCCTTTGTTTCAATTCCTTTGAGCAGCACACATTTAATATTTCCATGTAAGTATAGAACCATTTGTGTCTCACAAACATTATCTCATTTCATCATCTCTGAAGTCTCACGTGGTTAATAAAAATGTTGTGTCCATACTGCAGATGAAGATAGTGGCATATATCCTGTTCTCCAAACCAGTAGTGGTAGAAGTGGAGTCAACAGCTCAAAGGTGAAAGGGGGCACAATATTTCATGGCACACTGGCATTGAAAATGTCTCCAATGAAAGGTGTCAAGATTTAGGGACTCCTGTGGGATAACACTGATTTATTCTATCACATGTCATCTGTCTACTTAGGGACATTTTCAGCAACATTGATGCCAAATTCACTTCCGGTTTCTCTGCAATGACTCTTGAGACCTTGAAACCTACTTTTTGTTAATGGGGCTGATGTACTTTAGGTTTTGCCCTTGACTCAGGTTCACATTCACCGGATAAACTCAACATGGCACCTTGCTTTTTCTGGTAGACCACTTGAAAAAAAAAATCAAGAGATTCTTAACATGAAGGGTGCACACGGCTCCTAGTTTAGTGCCTAAGGGAATGGGCTTGCAAGAACTTTTTTAAGTGGAATGATGCTACTCTCATAATTTATTCAACATTTACTAAGCACTTACTCCAGGTCAAGCCACTTGCCAGGCTCGGGAGGGAAATTTCACCCTTGAGGAGCTCACAGTCAGTTAGGAGAGATAAGCAGTAAGCAGGTAATTGTGCAAGCCTCAGCTATGTCCTAACAATTCTGTCCCTGAGTGCTTGAGGAGTGTGGTGCTTGGGGCGTAATCAAAGCCCTTTAAGGAGAGTAGGAGGCCTGTTTGTTTTGAAGTTTAAATTAGCCAAAAGCTAAGAAGTTGCCTTTTAAATAACTTTGTTTTAATGGAATCAATTTCTATAATGTTGACTCAAAAGATACGTTCTGTAGTTCACTGGATATGTTTCTCTCCAAAATGACTGATAGTTTTGTGATGCTTCCAGGGTACTAAACAAAAGGAGCACCGACAGGACAATATAGGAACACATCAGTATGCTTTGAACACGATACACAAATAACTGTACCTTCAAAATAAAAGGACAGAAAAAAAGCAAAATACTAAAAACCGTGACTTATAAAGAGACAGCGTGCATAATGTAGAACAAGCAATGATTTGTGTAGACAAGGATCCATGGTGAGAATTGTGCTGAGAGCTCTAGAAGTCCCTGTTACCTTCTGACCTTAATTCCCTAGTCAGTAGTAAGATGGTGTTAGGTAGGTATCTCAATCTTAATGTTTACATTCATTCTGAGGCTGGTGGAATCTCAAATTTCTCCTGTAATGCTGCATACATCATGCTTTGGTTCCTGACTGCAGTATATAGTAGATTCCTTTCTTAGTTCCTTCACCACACATGCCTAGGCAATGCTTTCTAAGATCATTAAGCACTAAGGGGAGTGTATGGAGTCTTCTGAAGGGGAAGTAGCCCTCCCCATGTCAATAGGCTACCTCTTCTACTTCTTTACTCTTTGTGGCTTGTGGCCTTTCTTTTCTGAGTCTTTCCCTTTAGATAACAAATTAGAATTCAATCCAGGGATCAGGTCATTTTTTTTTCTGGGTATAATGAAAATTTGCCTCCTTTTCCCATGGTCCCTCTTTCTTTTAATGTACACATGCACACAAGTGAGTATACATATTCCACAGTGATCAGTGGAGAGAGAGAATTTAGTCTAGGCTCTTATTTCACTCAGAATCTCAAAATGATGGATGTACTTTTATACAGTTTTGTATTAAATGGAACTCCATTATCCCTGTCAAATTTCAGACAGGAGCGAGAGCCCAGAATTCCAACAGTGATGGTGTTCTTGGCAGGTACTTTTACAGGGTGGTAAGGTAATCACACTGTAGCAAGGCAGTGTGACTTGGAACTGCAAGGGACTTGGTGTTCTGACTTCCATCTTTATGACTTAGGTTGGAGCTTAGCATGTTTTATGTACTGATTATGTGACTTTCTCCATGCGTTAAGTACCTATTGCAATCATGGGGAAAGACGTGACAGATTAATTGCATCTTTCTGTCTTTTTAGTACTCAATGACAAGAGACTTCTTGGAACTAGACTTAGTTTTATTCCCTTGAATTGAACCCAATACTTTCCTTCAGGCTGAGCGTATTTACTTTCCCAGAATCCATTGTCTAAGGACAGCCAGGTGGGCTAATCAAGCTTTTCCTCACTCAAAGAATATAATACAGCATGTTTATCAATCCATCCCTTCACCTCTGCCCTAATTTTCCTTTTCTATTGATCATTTTAGCCCTTTATATTAAGCTCTCGGTTCTTTAAAGAAAGTGTGGCAGCGCTTTCTCTCCTGCTGACAAAATAGGGAGTAATTGGCTCCACAAGATCCTTGCATCTCTTGTCCCTTTCATGGACCTTAACAGCTTTGTTGCCTTTGCTTCATGGATGGGCCTCTACCTTCAAGTGTGTGTGGGGGATGGTAGGAAGTACTTGTTAGAGCCCAGGGATCCACTTGCCACAGAACTCCTGTGGATTATAATAATAACCATCTGGCCAGACGCCTCTGAAGATGTCTCAGTTAAGGCCTGTTCCCTGAATGGAGCTTTGTTTATTTCAAAGCCACACTGCTGTTCCAACCTGAGCATTACATTTTGCATGATGGGCACTGGAGGTATAAGTGAAAGCGCCTTAAAAAAAACCCCTCCCAGTAAATTTATCAGTCCATGTGTGATTGCCATTTTCAATGCAGCCAGGACACAGCCATTCCTTTTCATTGAAAACATATGGTGGGCACTTCGAACAAACCCTAGGCCAGATCCAGTCATAGTGCCATCAAGTGTAGCAAAAATTAAAAGAGGAGGAAATGGTATCCAGGTGGTGGGAAGGGTTCGGTAGATGGGATGGGAAATATTTATAGTTAACGAGCTTTCATGAGAACAGAAACAAGTTAAATGTGATTTGCAGATCCTTAGCCTAGCCATTTCCACCCAGCAGAGGGGAGACATCAAGAGGACCCTCAGAACTGTCTCACATTTGACCTTAATCATCTTTCTGTCATCTCCACCTTTAATGTGTTCATAAATGTAATTAATCTTTGAGAATACATTGAAAGTAGCATAGTACTTTCCTTGGATCATCTCTTATCATCCTCCCAGATGCTATGAGACAGAGGGTATCATCCCCATGCTACTGGTGGGAAAACAGGTACTTACATGTACGTTGATAAAGGTAGCACAGGCAGGAAAACACAGAACTTGGGCCTAATTGAAGATTTGAGACCCTTGCTCTATATCTACTATTTGGAAATTTTAGCAAGCAAGGAAAGGTGCTTGCAAATTCAGCAAAAGGGTCACACTTCCTCCTGGGAAAGGCTTTGAACACAGTAGTTATGTATTCTGTTCAGCCAGACAGATCTGGCTAAGTATCCCTGGCAGTGGGAACACATGGGTCTCTTACAGGGAGGCTTCCAGCCAGTCCATATTACTTCAGCCTCCAATAATGCAGTTAGGAGAGGCAAGCCACAGGGTTAGCTTTGAACACAAAATTCTATGCATCGTCCACTTCTCTCAAAATCTTCATGAAGTAGGAGGAAGCAATGACCTCAGCCAGGGAAAGAATGGAAAAACTTGAAGACAGAATTCTGTTTCCATCAGTTTAACTGATTCCTTTTGTCCTCCCTATAAAGTTTGCCTAAATTTGTTCAAATTCCTTTTGTCCTCCTTCTACTGCCCATTAGATTTTTAGGAAATATCAGATTAGGACTTTAATCCAGAAGTGGGATTTAAGAACATAAGATTTCCCCTCAGGCACAATGCTAATCCTAAAATGGCCCCCAACGCATTAAGACAGTGAAAGCAACTAAGTGTAAGAAGAATTGACATTCCAGAAAGCTCTTGAGATATGAGGTTTGTGACTGTTACAAGTCACTTATCTGTGACCTCTGTATCTGTCTATTTATCAGAATAATCCTTTCCTGTTAGTCATTGCCTGAGTGTTGTGAAAATTAAATGGGAGGATGTGAAAATATTCTAAAACTCTCATGCTCCACATAAGCGGAAGTGATTATGAGGGAGTTAAGTATACAGAGTCACGTAATTGACGTTATCCTTTCCATGAGAGAAAATTGGTGCTGGCCTCCATGGTGGTGGACAGGCTTCGCCATTCTCAACGCACATTTCCAGAGCAGAAGGACGCTTTCATCCAAGCCCAAGTGCTACAGTTTTGATATGAGAGCTAGTTTGAGATTTAAATGAACCCTGTCTCTCAAGACACAGCTTTGCATCTAGTTTGCATTCAAATTTATTTATCTAGAGACAAACTTGTGCATTCTTTAATTCTACTCACAGCATAGGCAAGTAGACCAAATGAGGTGCTGATCCAGCAAAACGGTAAGTAGCCTTTTGCTTCCCTGAAATTGCTAATTTTACAAATGGCAGAATGCTGAAACATGGCACGGAATATCTATTTTACTAGAATCTGGCCAAATGGGCGCATATGGTCTTGTCAAGAACGAATCAAATGCAATTCCAGGATTCTAATTAAGTAGTTGAAATTCCAAAAGGAAGAACCTAACAGGAACCAAGTCAGATTTAGACTTTTCTTTAGCTTTCTCTCGGGCTCCGCTCATGGCACATTATTGGGAACACAGATACGTATAGAGTACTTATGTGCAAACTGTTTAATTGTAAGATAGTGAACATTTTTTATTTGGCATCTATACACCATACTCAGGGCACCATACATCACAGAATTATGAAGTCCAGGTTAAGCCAATATTCCTGCATAACTATTTAGGTTGACACCTGCCCCCAATGAATGTGCACTTTAGACCAACTCCCTGGCAGACCAACCAAGATGAAGAATGAACAGGGAAACTGTCACTGAGAAAAGCACTTTGGTGGTACAGGGATTGAACCAAGGCCTTGTGTATGCTAGGTGGTAGCTCTACTACTGAGCTATGTCTTCAGCCCAGAAACGCCTTCTCAGCCTTCATTTGAGTGCTTTTTCACCTGAAGGGAGAGGCCATGTCATTTTTTTCCTATCAGACTGCCATCTGGCATAGCAATTGGCACGGTAAATACAAGTTGATTTGGATTGCAATCTCTGTGTCTCAGAAACATTCCCAGGGATTCTCTTCAAGTTACTGCAGACCTGCTTTTGAGTCTTAGTTGATAACTGAATATCTGTATCCCCCAAAGCAGCCCAAAGGTAGAAACAACCCAAACATCCTTCCACTGTGGAGTGTGTAAGTATATATGTGTATATGGCGTGTATATGCAATAGGTTATTATTCATTGATAAACAGATACTAATACATAGAAATACATGGATGAGACATGTAGACACTGCAGTGACTAAAGCTAGATGCAAATGATTGATTCCATTTATATGAAGTATCAAGATAGGAAAATTTATAGAGAAAGATTGAAGATTGTCAGATGATAACAAAGAATATTAGAAGAAGAAGATAGTTGAAATTATGGAGTTTCTTTGGTGGCTTTTGAAATGTTCTTAAATTGATGGCAGTTATGTTTGTACAGATTTACACTAAAGTGTACTAAAAATGAATGAAGTACACCCGTTAAAGAATCGATGCAATGGTAAAGAAGTGCTGCTCTAAAGCTGTGCTTCCGTGCATATCTGGCTCCTTCTGCTTGGGTAGATGCTCGGCTCTGCCCCTCTCACTCTGTTATTCCTTTTCTCATGTTTTCCCACGGCTGTCAAAGCCTCAATCAAGCTTCTGCCTTGTGGGTCTAAAAAAATCCTAGAATTTGGTCATCTTCAAGAATGCAGTATTTCTATTAATGAAAACAGCTGCCACAAATCAGTTTTTATGTTTCATATAGGAAATTGTCACTTTCAAAAGAAAAGGAAATAGACTCTTTAAAACCGTCATTTATTATGACAAACTTCTTACATGGAGTTGTACATGTTATTCATTAGACCCCCTTTGGACTTATTTTGTTAAAAAAGAAAAACATTTTGGATGCTGCACTCCCCAAACTACTTCCAGCTTTTGACTTTACTCCAAAGTAAGAAAATATTATTTTGAAGTCTAAAATAGAACATACCCTTTGTAAACTGGGTGCTAATTCCAGTTATTGTTTGTTTCTTGAGGCAGAATCTCACTATGTAGCCCAAACTCGTTTCTTGAGGCAGAATCTCACTATGTAGCCCAAACTCATGGTCATTCCCCAGCCTTAGCCTCTTAAATGCTGGAATTACATGCATAAGCCACACTAACCAGCTCAGATGGTGTTTCCTAATAATTATTAATGAATAGAAATAGTTTTTGTTAAAAACATTAATAGCCATATATCTCTAGGAAGATCACATTGCAGCCAAAATTATGAACAATATGCTAGAAGCCCATGCCCCAAAGCAACGTGTCTTTAAATTTTCATCTAAAAATACGTACCTATTCATCAAAAATTAACTATCATGTATTCAAATGTTGGTGAAGATAAAGATTATCTCAGAATGGACCAAGGTCTCATAACAAAATGCTGTGTGATGATAACTGCTGCCAGTCACCATTCCATATCTGTGAACATGGATATATCTTACCACTAAATTTTCTTTGGAATGGTTAACAAAAGTTTTAACAGAGTTTTTAAAATCAATGTGAAATTTTTGAGTTTTACCCACTTGCAGACACCCTTTTACTGCCCTCAGTACCCAGAGAACTGCTACTTTTAGCACCAAATACTTTTAGTGTGTACTTTCTTGATTCATTCTTGGCTGCAAGGCATCATTCTGCAAGCATCAGGGAAAAGAGCCAAATACTGAGTCTTCACTGCTTATTCCAGATCTGATATAGTTAGTTTTATGACTAAATAGACATGTCTTGAATGGCCGAATAAATAGATGCATGGAAGGATGGATTTATAAACACACCCTCTGTTTATTAAAATGTACTTCATAGCGCATCATTTCAATCATGATCCCTGCTGTGAGAAGTATAAACTACATCCTGTGGCCTATTGTAGAAGGAAATGTTCAAGCAGAGATCCGAAGATACTTGGGAGCTGAGACAGGCAAAGCTGAGGAGAGAGCCCAGATAGAGACAACATGTCAATCCATGTAGCTAGGACAAGAAGAGTAATAAATTCATAGAAATCAAGAAGAAACAATTTGGAAGATGGATGAGGGTAACAAGGATTGAAGTGGAAAGATGAGAAGGACTAGAAGGTAGGCATGGGTGGCAGCTGCCAAGACTTCCAAGCAAGAAAATACAAAGTGTGAAATCTTATCAATTTTGAACACTTAGGTTTAGCTGAATCATTCATTCCCTAGTGATGACACGTTTTCAGGTTTTTACTGGAAAAGCTAGTATATTGGTCCTGAGAATTTCTCCCACAAATTGTTTCAACTTCAACATCTGCCTTATGCATTACCTAAGTTAGAATAGAGACAGAGCTGAAGGAAGGCTAGAGATCATTAAATTTAACCTGTATTCTATAGCTAAGAAACAGAGTACTGATTCTTGCAAATGTTAAAAGCAGTGGCTCTCAATCTGTAGGCTGTGACCCTCTGGGTGTCAAATGATCCTTCCAGCGGGGTCACCGAAGACCATCAGAAAAGACAGATATTTACATTGTGATTGGTAACAGTAACAAAATTACAATAATGAAGTAGCAATGAAAACAATTTTATGGTTGGAGGGCACTACAACATGAGGAACTGTATTAAAGGGTCACAGCATTAAGAAAGTTGAGAACCACTGCTTTAAAGCAATGTTGCCACTGTTCTAAGTGTGTACCTTATGCTGTCTCATTTAATCCCCAGAACAAACTCATGAGATAGAAAATATTATGAACCTATGCACAGATGAGAAAACTGAGGCACAAAGAGATTTCTTTTCTCATCTCTGGTGTTATAAACTTTGAGCCTGTCAGTCTGCCTCAAAAGCCACATAACTGTTCAACAACACATTTGTGAATGGAATGAATAGTAACTACAGTGGCCTTTCTTCAGTTCTAACTTGAGCTCTGTTAATCCCTGAGTTGGATATACACAACGTAATAATCATACAATCATATAATCATAGGGTGCAAACTAAATATCCTGGTCTCCACTAAAAAAACTATTCTACATTAGAGAGAGGGTGAACTCTTCCTTAGGAGCTGAGCTGTCCTAAATGTTGCCTTCCATTATGATATAGCTATTTGAACAGTGGGTTTTGGGGAGCTGGCAGGAGGTATGGTTGTCCTTCAGCTTAATTCAACAGTCATGTTAGAAGCTGTCATGAAAATGTCTAATAATAATAATAATAATAATAATAATATAGTAATAGTAATAATAAATGTGCCCTTTGTGAGTGATTTAGAGGCACATTCACTACATTATAGTATGACATGTAGAACAGAAGACCAAGGTGTAAAAAACAGTGCTGGAGATTACATTTCAAGGGTATCAAGTAAACCTGTTGTTACTATTTCCACAGAAGATTTGATTGGGATGAAAAATGCATCTTTGTTTCATCATTTCAAAGCAATTTCATGCTTCAGTTATCTACACTTTTGTCTTCTGAACACTTCCAAGGGCCACACTTGGACTTCAGCATCAGCCTGAAGTCTTGTGTGATGAAGTTGCCATGCCAGGCCTCTGTGGGAGTTACATTGAAAACTACACAGTAACACTTGACTTTGATAGAACATTTAATCATCTTCCTCTGCCTCAATGATGCTGAGATGACTCAAAATGCAGTTTTGAAATTGAAAAGTGTAACTGAATGAAAAGGTTTATATCAAATATTGAAAAGCTAAAATAGAGTACAGTGACTATTACAGCCGAGGCCAGCAATCTGGAGTGACTCGGGGCCATAGCTATGAACAATGATGCTCACTTTTCTGAACTGAATCATGGGAGAGGTGGAATGGGATGTTAAAAGACAGATTTGAGAGAGCTTACCCAAAACAGTGTCTGGCACCTGTGGGCGGTTGAGTCTATTATGTAAAAATTCCAAACGCCATCTGGTCATTTGTGGAATTGTTTCTTTCTTTTACTTTTTGAGACAATTCTCATGCAGTCTCCCCAAAACGTTATAGTTGTGAGCCATCATGCCAGGCTTATGTGGTTCTTGGGCTCAAACCCTGGGTTTCATGCATTCTAGGTAACTACTCTACAAACTGAGTTTTACATTCCTAGCCTCTGTGGATTCCTTATTTATTTATTTTATTCTTTGACAATTTCATTCTTATATATAATTAGTTTAAGTTCTTCTCACCTCATTCCTCTCTGTTATCCCTTCCCTTTCTCACTGACTCTCTTCTTTCCAACAAGGCCTCCTCCTACTTCCATGTCCTCTTTTTTTTGGCCCAGTGACTTTAATTATGGTTTCATGCATGAGCATGAGGTAGGTGCTATTTCCTGGACCCTAGGCAGTTTATCACTGTAGTGTCTCTATAAGTGAAGAGAATGACACACCTCCCCTCCCCCATCAACCATTTATTGCCACTAGTCCCTCATGGAGGGTGGGGGTCTCATGAGCCTCTCCTGTAAGAGTCTTTCTTCTGTATAAATTTATTTTATTTTTAATTAAACTATATCATTTTATTCCTCCTGCCTCCAGCTCCTCTCATCTCTCCTGCTTTCTCTCAAATTCATGGCCTCTTTAAAAAATTATTATAATTATTAATGAAACCCAAATGTGGGTTCCTTCAGTGGTGTGCTTAGTACCTATGAGGTAAAGTCGAGAGCACACTCCTTGGTCCCCTTCCCCATTGCATTACAATCTTCGTGCTTGAGTGCTCTCCATGTATGACAATGGTGCTGTCAACCCTGGCTGCATCGCTGGTGCTTCTTCTGAGAGTCATTTATTTGATCTGAGTAGAGAGCTGAGCCTTCGTTATTATTAAAGCTAGGATCCACATATGAGTTCAAGTAAATAAGATGGAGAACCACTGACAGAGCGTGTGATTGAATTTGGGAATGCTTTCCTGCTACTTTTGCTCATTCAGAACCTGGGGGTTGAGTCACTATTTTTGTTGTGACAAGTATGAGAAATGTGTGTAATGGCTTCAGGACTATGAACACCCATGGCAAATTCCATCAGCACCTTAGGTCAGTGCTTTGGATTGTCTCTCTTTCCTGATCCTGCTTCCAGCTAATAATGCTAGCCTTGTACAAGACCAGTTTTTTACCAACCCTTGCTTTAGATCTGCATTCAAAAGATTGTGTTCTTTCTTTACTTTGTAGCTTCTACAATATGAAAATTGATGAAAAAGAGATAATTTTAAAAACCCCTAGCAGGGTTTAATGATTAAGAGCACTTGCTGTTCTTCCAGAGGACCTGGTTCACTTCCCAGCACGCACATGGCAACTCACAATCATTTGAAACTCCAGTCCCAGGAGGTCTGATGGCCTCTGCTATCTCTGCAGGCACCAAGCACACATTTGGTGTATATACATACATGCAGGCTAACAGTCATAGCCATAAAAGAATAAAATAAACCTAATTTATAAAATAAGACCTTAGCAAGGAAAGTCCAGTTTCTATGTACAATTTCTTCCTTGGGAACCTTTTCCCCTAATATAGTATCTACCTTCACTCCCCCAGACCAGGCCTCCTTGAGAGGACATCTGAAGACAGAACTCTTGGGCTATGAGAGAGGGATTTTTGGAGGGCAGTAATTCTAGATTAAAGTTCTCCATCTTCCTGGAAATCTCAAGAGGACCAGATGTGCGCCTGGTTGAAAGATATCTATTGTCTGCGGATTTTGTTTTCCCAGGGCCCCTACATTCTGGTTTGAGTGTGAGGGTGGGGATAGAGATAAAGGAAAAATCCAGATTGTTTCAGATGGTGGTGAATGACTCCAGCAAACAAAGTCTGGGGCTTAGGAAAGAAGAAACAACACCTGGCTGGGCACGTTTGAAGATTGTTTTCGTCTTTGGGTTTTTAAGGTTTTTCAAGGCAGGGTTTCTCTGTGTGGCCCTGGCTGTCCTGGGGCTTGCTCTGTAGACCACACCGGCCTCAAACAAGTTTCAGATTCTTGACAGAGGATTTAAAAAATGACAATTTACAAATCTCCTGCTCACATAATCTGAATCAAGATTTTGAGTTATAAAACACTATTGGAATTGTCTTATTCTTGTGAGTTAGGAAATGACAGTGTGTTCTCATAGCCTTTGTACTATGTGTGAAGCACCTAGCAAGCCTGTACATTACTCTACTACATGGTTGAACTTTGCTATCACCCGGAAGGAACCTAGGATTACTATCCCCATGTTGTAGACGAGGGGAGTGAAGCTCATATCATTGACATGAGTTACCCAAACTGGGTAAAGTATTTGAATGATCTGACATGTAATCAGACACTTATCTCTCTGGGGGTGCAGAATAATTTTCATGCTTCACAGTTCCCATTACCTGCCATGAACCTCATCCTCCATGGCATTTAGGTTAAAAATTCTCTCCAGATTACTTATTCCTTAAATGTTACTTACATTTGTCTTTTCTACATTCTCATCTACCAGTTTTCTTGGTCCTCTCAAATCCAGCTTCCATCCTACATCTTCAGTGATACTTTTGCCTCCTAAGTTACTGATGACCAAAACTGCCAGACCCAACTCTAGTCAGCTCTTAACTGACTGTCTTCCTAGCACTTAGTGTGGATTCTTTCACTTTTTTTTTTTCGGGGTTTCTCTGTGTAACAGCTTTGGCTGTCCTGGAACTCACTCTGTAGACAAGGGTGGCCTCAAACTCAGAGATCTGCGTACCTCTGCCTCCTGAGTGCTGGGATTAAAGGTGAGCACTTTTTTGAACTGGATAGAAGAATATCCCTGAGAACTCTTAGCAGTGACTGAGCAGGTGGTAAACATTCAATAAATGCCAATTATTTTTGTCATTACTATATGTGTTGGATGTGGCAAGGAGAAATGTGTAAGGAACTGCTTAGAGAGGGCTTCATAAGGCTTTCTGAGACAATCCTAAATGAATTTTCTCCCAATCAAAGCCTGCACAGATTACATTTGCTCCCACTAATTATAAGAAGTTTTATATTCTTTTAAGTTCATTTTGCAGTCCAGATCATTAGGGACTTTAAAAATATTGGAAGTATTTTGATCCATTTTAAAATTACCCTGTAAGATATCATCATTCCACAGTCATACTGTACTCTCCACAGCATTTTATTTAGATGATGATAGTAATGTGATATTTGCAACTAGTGCAAATTATGAACTTCCAGTAATTCGTACATTACTTGTGGCTTAGCTGCTAGGACACACACAGCCAGTATTCAGTCTCCTTCAGGGCAGCTTCATTTCCTAGATGGTCCTCATGAGTCTGGAGAAATGATGTAAAGTATCATCTGTGAGGTCTGACGCAGGGTTGATATGATAGAGCATCTTATTTTCAGAATGCATTAAAATACTGCTAAATTGCAGTTGCTACCCAAACACGTACAGTTCTTATCCAATTCTGAGGCTGAGTGCACAGCTTGTTCTTTTATTTGTTTTGTGCACATGTACATTTGAGACAGTCTTTAGCCCTTGAAACAACTATGTAGACCAGACTGGTATCAAACTCAGGGATCCTTCTGCTTCTGTCTGAGACAATACTTGCAAGTTATACTACCATGCTAAGCTCTTTCAAGTTCCGTCTTAATTGACAATTTTAGGGCAAGTTCCTGAACCTATTGGTGTCCCCATTTTCTTACTAAGATCCATCAAGCCCATAAAGGACTAAGAAGGAAGGGCGTTGAACATTAGTCTATAGTAACATTTCTTTTTATGATTTTATTTTTTCTTTTTATTGAAAATAGATTTTTTCACACATAATATACCCTGATTATGGCTTCCCCTTACTCTATTCCTCCTAGTTCCTCCCCACCCTCCTTCCACACAGATCCATCCCCTTTCTGTCTCTCATTAGAAAGCAAACAGGCTTTTAAAGGATAATAATGTAGTATAATATGATACGATACAACAAAAGTAACACATCAGATTTGGACAAAGGAAACAAAAAGAAGGAAAAGAGCCCAAGAGAAGGCACAACAGTCAGAGACCCACTCATTTGCATGCTCAAAACTCTCATAAAAACACTAAACTGGAAGCCATAATACATGCAAAGAGGACCTGATACCGACCCGTGCAGCCCCTCTACAGTAACAGTTTTAAAAGATAATATCTAACTCATTTACACAAAAAGGTGAAGCCAAACCTATCATTGTAGTTTAATAATTTCCTCTCTACCCAATCAGATTGATGGTGATTTATAATCCACTCAGTTCTGGAGGAATGCTCTCTCTTAGCATTGTCTTAGACACAGCAAATGATAGAGTTCTTAGTCAGAGAGCTTCTAATTCAGTTGAAAAAGCAGCAGGTGCATATGTTTAAATCAGAATTTCTTCTCTTTTTTAGTACTAAGGCTTAAACCCAGGAACTCTACCACTGACCTATATCCTCAAGCCTCTTTTATGTTTTAACAAGGTCTCACTCAATTTCCCAGGATGGTCTGCACCCACTCTGTAGGCCAGGCAGGCCTTGAACTTGAGCCTATGATTCCCTTCTTTCAGCTTTCCAAGTAGCTGAGATAACAAGCCTGGGCTACCATACTCAGCTTAAATAAGAGTTCTTCAACCCAAACACTTGCATTGTGGGCTGGATACTTCATTGTGGGTGGTTGCTCTATGTGTTATGGGATATTTCCAGCACCCCTAGCACTGGCCCACTAGATGGGCCAACCTCCTAACTCCAGAGCGATACCCCAAACTGCCTCTAGACATTTCCATGGCCTTCAGTTTCCCCCATGATACAAAATCTCCTTCCATTGAAAGCTACTGGTATATAGAGTGGTCTATTACATAAATGAATGTGAGGGGGATTCACTAGCAGGAATGAGTTGGAACCCTCACATATGTAAACTAGACCTTTAAAAACTTAAGTCACATTTTGATAAACAGAGCTGTTTCAGATTAGAAAACTGTGTGAACCATGGTTCAGATACTGCCATACAACTTAATTCATAAGCAGCAGTTAGCCTAGCAGATTTCAGTGGAAGGGAGTGTGCAGAATGGGGAACCAGACTCGTAAGACACATACCAGGCTTGTGGGTGGGACTTGGTAGCAATGGTGTGACAGGATATGAGGAACATTTGGGTAGTGTCTTTGACTGTAGTATGCAGAATGAGTTGCAGGAAGGATGGACAGAAGTAAGTAGGGTTGACACTTTCTTCCTCCTTGCTTTTACAAATGATCACAGCCCAAACAAGGCAAACAAAATGCTATTCCTGCTCTAGCAAAGGAATCTCTGTTTTGTGAGTCCTACACATGAAAACCCATCATGGGGTGTACCCTGCAGATTCCTCCTCTTTTCTCCTCTTTGGCTGTATTTTGATGATCAGAAGATTTAGATGCATAGGGTTTTTTTTTTCATTGAAAGTAATTATCTTGTTCTTCACGTTAACATACTTCATTAGGTCTTTTAGATTAGATTCCAGGGCTAAAATCCATATCTCACAAGCACTTTTCTCTTTAGCTGTGTGTCTTGCCAAGGTTCCTTTTGTATGTACAGAGTATCTTTCTTGTCTTTTATTCAGAATGTTCTCAATTTTGCCTTCAGGACCTCTCATCCAATAATATTGCTGATATCAGTATAATCTGTCTAGCCACGCACCTCATGATCATACCAATGTTATAAATGCACCAGAAGAAAACTTTACTGTTTTATTTCTGTCAAAATATACCATATTCACATTGGTGATATTAAGAGCTCCACACACAGAATACTCACAAAAGGACACCATGTGTGCTTTTACATTTTAATAACTTAGAGGCTAGTCTGCCACTCCATCTGTATGGAACCATCATCCAAATTTGAGGATATGGAGTTTTAAAGCAGTGAGAGGATCCCAGGAGAGGTTTCAAACTGTGAGTCCCTTTCTTTGCCTAATGTCATCTAAAAATATGTGAGCGATGGGAGGACCATTTATGTTAGAAATCCTCTCAGCCACCTATCTTGTCCAATCCAAAAGTTAAGGCACAAGAACATCTTCAAGCCCTACAGTTGGGCACCGCTAATCTGAACCCAACCAGCATGCCATTCAATAATGAAATGATGTGGCCTCAGCAGATGGTACACAAGTGGAGATCTCAGGTCAAGCTGACTTTACAGTGGAAACCGCACTGTCGCTTTTAATTGACTCCCATACAGAAAGGTTTCTAGCAATAAGGGCATCTTCAGGCTGGTAAAATGGCTCAGCAGGTAAAGGCACTTGTGTGCAGGCCTGACAACCTGAGTTCAATCCCTGCCTCCCAAGGTGGTAGGAAAGAATCAACTCCTGAGAGTTAATCTGTGACCTCTACACCACACCTGCACTCACAGTCACATGCACATGCACACACACCCATACTTGTGCATATCCACAGACAAACAAGAAACAAATAAATAAGCCACATAAATAAATAATAAATAAATAATAAATGAACAAATGAAGGGTCTACACTGTGTCCTTTCATGTGTCTGAGGTAGAATAAGCTTGCAGAATCACTACTGATAGGGTATGCAGAAACTTATGCATGCCCTTTATTGTGCAAGGGGAACTGAACTGGAGGCACAGTGGCAAGCCACATCATCCCTGATCTCAAGGAGCTTACCACCTGGGTGTGGGATTTATCAAACCCAGTATTTTTTTTTTATTCTAGGCTTTGGAAAGTAACCTGTGGAGAAAGGTGTGGGCATTTTGATTATCATGAAAAGTAGCATGGTCGCTGTAGGAAAAAGCTCAGTGGAATACCCAGTTGGATAGACACAAAGTTGGATAGACTTGGAAGATAGGTGACTCCATGCTATCAGCAGTGATAGCCACTATAGTCCATGGTGCTGCTGTGTTTGGACAGAAATTCCCCTGAAACAGGAGACATCCTACAGCATTCTATAGCACAAGTTTAAATAGTGTGCATTATGGAGATTCTTCTTACTATTATGGCCATGCTGAGCAGTTCACTGAATGTGATTACAATCAACCTCAGATTCAATTGTCTATGCCTTTCATGACTTATCATGTGTCCCTCCCCCAGTACATGAGACATCCTTGCATGAGGAACTGGGATTCTACTTCATAACTGTTTTGAGCCACTGTGTGTAGGAGCCATTTTTCTAGAAGCAGAACCATCTGCACTTGGCATTCAGGATGAATCTATGGGTTGGAGAACATAAAAGAGCAAATAGCACTGTTTTGCAAATGAACAAGGAGGTTTACCAGCTATTTCTGGGCATCCTTCCAAACCTAAAGTCATACACATCACCCAAAATGTATAAAGTTGGGTTATTAGGATGTCATGTTCATGAGAGCAGGGACTTTGTTATGTTCGTTTCTGTAGTCACAGCACCAAGAATAGTGTCTGGCACACAGTAGAGGCTCAACATCCCCTCTTTAAATAATAAGCTGGGAATTACTGAATTTTCTAAGTTTTGATACCAATGCTATTTGAACAATCATCTTTATTATAACTCTGCCCTTTTAGCATTGGATTTACCTACTTAGCATTGCATCATTAAAATGACAGCTCATATAATTCATATAATATGCAATTCATCCTTTCAAAGCATATAGTTGAGTTCTATTGGTATATTCAGAGTTTTTCATGATCACTACATCCAGAATATTTTCCACACTCAGAAGACAAACTCCTTATGATTTAGCAGGACCTCTCCATTTTCTTTCTGCTCAGCCTTTAGTAGTCAGCAATCTCTCCCTATCTCTATGGGTTCATATAAACAAGATTGTACATTTCATAGAAACAAGATCAACAATATATGGTTTTTATGGCTGGTTCTTTTCATTAGCTATGCATTTCAGTACACAGCAGTGTCAGTCCTGCACTGCTTTTTGTCTAATAGTCCGTTGTATGGACATACCACGTTTGCTAACCTAGTTAGCCATGGATGGCTATCTAAGTTTCTACTATTGGGGTATGAGGAATCCTTTTGCTTCTAACATTCAGCTGCTGTCAACATGCATATTTCTGAGGGCCATGTGTTTCTAGTTCTCTTGAGTATACAACTAAGAATAGAATTGCTGGGCTGTGCAATAATTTGAGGTCTAAGTTTTTGAGAAACTGTTGGACTGTGGTCTAAAGTACCTGTACCATTTCAGTCTCCTACCAGGACTGTATAGGATCCCAGTTCTCTGCATCTTTGCCAGCACTTGTTACTGCCTGTATTTTTGACTCTCATCATCCTAAGTGGGTTAATACTGACTTTGAAATTATGAATATATTACATAAATACACATGTGGAACCCAAACATGAACACTAAACTATTATTTCTGGGCTACAGAAGTAGCATTGTCAGCACAGCATTTTCCTTCTTACATTTTTAATTTTCATTTAGTTTCATGTTTTATTTCCTCATAGAGGAAATGAAAGAGAGGGATTGGTGACCTGCTAAGCCATATTTTAGCACTTCCTTGATTGAGAGTGTGGTGGTCATAAAAAACACACACTGGGCTTTGAGATGGCATGGAAAATTCTAGAAATATGCCATTTCACAACATCTGTGCAGAAATTGTTTCTGTGCCAGTGTATTCCATTTGAAACCCCATTTTGTGTGTGCTCAACTTTTACGCAGATCTTGAGAAAATGAAATTGAATTTTATGCCTCTTTAATTTGATTTGAGACCATGACCAGGCCATTTCTTTATAATAATTACAAGAATGTATCCAATATATGACTTTCATCTTATAGTAATTACAACCATTTACCATTTATAGAACACATATTTGAGGACACTATAAGTCACATTTCATGCTAATCACTTTCTGAAAATAAAGGGCTCTGTTGTACAAATCTGAGAACAATGATAGGAGAAAAGAAAATCAATTGATACATCACATCAAAGAGGAACTCAAAAAGAAGACGTCAAATATATGCCAAAGGCTCTCATCAATTACAAATTGTGAATTCACCCCAATCCTTATTTTTAGTCAAATAGAGTATCTTGATGGCTCATTATAAAAGCTACTTCAAAGATGATGTGGTGTGACAGGATTTTCCCCCAGGGCTTTGCCTGTTTTACACGCCAAGGGCTTCCCCTGTGAGTATAGTCCCTGGGGCCCACACCCAAGTGACCAACTAACTTCACTTGGAGAGTTTTGTCTGAAAGGACAAGGAGCTCATTTTTGTGATCTCTTTCCCATTTCTTTCTTCATTTCTAATGTTGTGTTCAGAACACAAAGAATGGGCTTCAACAGCTGTTTCTTCTCGTTCTATGAAAATAAAAATCCTGTTCTGAAAAGTACCCAGTGAGTTCTCCAAATAGTTCTTACATTTCCCAGGCATAGTTTCCCTCCATGCTTACAAGTTCTCATTTCCACCTTCTCTTTTAGGAAGTATTTATTTTTTTATCAGGTCTTATGTGTAATATGTTGTTCATTAGAAAATGAAATCGACACACATAAAATAACTTGCTCTTTGATGGTGCATAATGTACCATGTGGCATTCCTTTCTTTTTCTTTAATAGTCCATTTTTTTATTATGAAAAATTTTTTATTCATTTTACACACCAATCAAAGATCCCCCTCTTCCCTCC
>LZPO01095773.1:928059-949865 GCA_001675575.1 Neotoma lepida
AGCTCCTCCCCCTACCTCAAGGCTGCATGAGGTACCCCATCATAGGTAGTGGGCTCCAAAAAGCCAGCTCAGTGGCATTCCTTTCTTAAAGTACTCTCTATCTGCTAACATTCTATCTTATCTTTCCTTCCACTTAGTACTTCCAGAGCACCTCCTTTGTGTCATAGACTGTATTAAGATATAAACTCCAATATTCATTGCCTTTATAGTGACTATGTTTATAATTATTAACGTTGCAACTGCTTTGCTTCCTCAACTTTAAACTTAAGAAGTACTTATGTACCAAATGCAAAATTGTGATCATGAATGATTTTTTTAAATGTTCTTTGAAGATAATTCTTTTAGCAGTGCTGGGGATTGAACCCAGGGCTATCTGCATGCTGAGCATTCACTATATCAAAGAGCCATATCCTCAGACTGAAGATAATATTTGTAATGGCTATGTAAGATCCAAATTTAAGCTTCTACTAAAATTTATTCTTTATCATTGGTCATGTATTTTCTCTCTTCTTTGTTATTGTAATTGAGGTAGTTTTAAGCATCAGTTCAAAGAGTATACATATTTTATGGCTGCTGTTATAATCATCAAACTTTACTTCAGAATTTTTTATTAATGTGAGCATTAACTTTTTAACATAGTAAAGGACATTACTTAACAGAAGACCAAAGGAACTGAATGACTTAATCTATCCCTTTGCATTCAAGGAAAGTCAGAATGATCAACACTATCAGAAGTACAGTTTCTCTTAAATGTTTAGTATTTACTTATGTATATGTGTCTCTGTTTACCCACATGTGTGCAGGTGCCTGTGGAGCCCCAAAGTGGGTATCATATTCCCTATAACTAGAGCCAGATCCCCTGTGAGCCATCTGACATGGGTGCTAGGAGCCAGCCTCTGCTCTTTCTGGAAGAGTCACAAGTGCTCTTAACTATTCAGCCAACTCTTCCATCCTCTGAAGCCAATTTTTATATTAGAAATAAAAAAAAATAAGTCCTCTTTCTATATAGTACCATAAGGATTCATGGCCAATTAGTTGTTGTAGTTGAGGCATCATTTATATATAATATAATATTACTATATAATATATATTATAATATATATACATATAATGACACATCAATCTGTAAGGAGAGAGATAAGAGAGAAGAGGAGGAATGGCATTGATATAAACTCAAAGAAGCAGTCCAAATACTTATTATCTATTATGCATCAGAACTTGAGGTAGGTATTATACACAATTCTCACCTTCAGAGTTTAAAATCTAGTAGGAAAAATAAGCATGGACCAGAGCATAGCTCTGCTACTCTGGGGAGTTATATAATGTTTTTGATTGTCTCATCTGCCATACAGGGTGAATAACAAGAGTTTTTAGAAGATAGAAATGAGACAATGTGCATAACAATTCATACGCGAATGCCTGGCACGTAACAATTCACGGAGTAGTTGCCATTGCTTTGATAATGGTGTTTCTTATCTTCCAAGGAATGTATATGTGTAATGGAAAGAATAAATAAATGTAAAACAGTTTTGCTATCGCCTCAAATTAAGATGGTGATTTCAATGATAGCAGCCATCTTGGTGAAGAACAAGAAAATGTAACATAAGTGAGTTGTACCAGGTATGAAAGCGGTAAGAGAGAGTTTGCTGTCACTTCAGAATAGGTAGGACCTTGGCATACAGGGCTGCAAAAGACACTCTTAACTCTCCAAGTCCCAGTCTTCCAAGACTTATCAAAAACACTGACGACTTACAAAATTCAGATGTCCAAAG
Source organism: Neotoma lepida (assembly GCA_001675575.1). NCBI lineage: Eukaryota > Metazoa > Chordata > Mammalia > Rodentia > Cricetidae > Neotoma > Neotoma lepida. The sequence continues at coordinate 929,832 of LZPO01095773.1, forward strand.
CCATCCCATGTTTTACCTATTCAAACTGTTGGTCATCTCTGCTCACTGCACCGCACAGTTAAGGCTACCTGAAGTACATTTTGTCTTGGTAGAGTTTTGAGGCTCTGCCTATCGCTGGCCGGGAATTGACTACCAAGCTCAAACTTTATTGGACTTGATGAGATCTGTCTCTTGCATCATCTCTGAAGAATGACTTTTGTAGTTTGAGATTAGACAGGGCACCAGAGAGCTCTAAGTGTCTAGCGAAAGAAGTTAGAGACTGGAAATGCTGTGGTGGATGTCTATGAAAGGCAATTGATGAACACGCTTTATCCCCTTGAGCCACTTTCCTGTTATGGGGTGGGAGCTGGTCTATTTCAGTGATATGTGCTAACTTCTCCCGTCCTGTTGCCCGTGCATTGAATTGCCTCCAGGTTTTAAAGGAACGAGGGTAAATTAACTGTTCTTTTAAAGCACTAATGCTTCAGGCTCTTGTGAAATAAAACCTTGGCCGAATGGAAAATACTATTGTCTTCCTGATTTCAAAAGTTCCTTGTTTACCTGTTGCTCATAAAGCACAGGGTAATTTGTGGTTGGGAAAAAGGTATTCTTTGTCTGATGGGTTTCATTTCAGCACCTTCGACTTCTCTGAAGATTGCAAAGATGTTCTATTGCTACACATTTATACAGCTCACCTCGAGCTAGGAGAATTAGTGTCTGGTAATACCTTCCTGCCTGCCAATTTTCCCTCACTGATTCAACCTTTGGAACTGATTTAATCAATGTATCAGCACATTATTCAAGGGGGGAAATGTTATTACAGCAAGGCTTTCACAAAGGCTGATGATTCATGCAGACACTATTCAGGACTTTTTAATCATGCTGTATAAAAGAAGTGAATGTGAATGTTGCTTATGCCTGGAATTTCGATGAAAAGTAAAATATTAAGGAGCTGTACGAGAAGCTCAGGTCTTGAATCTATGTATACAGACATTTCCTCTTAGGAATAGAACTAAGAATGTTCTAGCTAAAAGGGCCACACACAAACCCCCCCCCCCCAAAAAAAAAACAAAAACAGATCTATCCTGATGGGCAAACCTGATGCAAGTGAGAGATGTGAGGATGTACAAAGGATAATGAAGTGTTGAGCCTCTTCTCTCTAGTGTCCTCCAGTGGAAGAAGTCCCAGCATTAGGAACAGAGGCCTGAGTTTCCATCATTTAGTTTTATGGCAACTGAATGTCCCCACTGCTCATTTTCCTTATTTGTTATCTTTCATTTCCCCAAGGCTTCATGGGGATCAAAGGCTAGTATAGTAAGTTCCTTGTAGAACTTGCTTGTCTTATTCATATTCAATTATCGATGAGTCCAAATCAGAGTCTCAGAATCCAAGAGAAGCACGTGTGTGTATGTGTGTGTGTGCACTCATGTGTGTGTTTATGTGTGTATACATGGTAGTGTGTGAGTGAGTGCATGCACATGTGTTTGCAAGAGTTTGCACATCTGTGCAGATAAGAGGTCCATCTCAGCTGTCATTTCCTCAGAAGCTTTTCCTTTTGAAATAGGATCTCTCACTGAGAATTGCCAGTTAGGCTCTGTTGGCTAGCCAGTGAGCACCAGCTCACTACAGCACTGTGATTGTAAGAGCATGCCACCACACACAGGTTTTTATGCAGATACTGTGGGTCTGACACTACCTCCTGGTTGCAAGCACTTTGCCGACTGACCATTTCCCTAGACCCAGTAAGAATCCACTCAGTGTGAGGTCAGAGGCAGTGGAATCCATTGAAGGCATAGAGGCCTTGAGTCATTAAAAAAGCCTTCCTAACAAAGAGGGCAATATCCTATTTTCAGGAGAGTTAGGCTGACCGTACTAAGGGAATGCACAACACTTTGTTTAAAAACAAAGTTTTTGTGTTCAACTAGCTATGGATTTGAACCCTACTCCCCTGTTTATGAACTGTAGAATCATAATGGCCAAGCTTCTTTTGTTTTAAAGATTTATCAATTTTTAAAATTTTACATGTGTGTTGCATGCATCCACACCTGTGCACTATATGAGTGCTTTGTATCCATAGAGGCCAGAAGAGGTCTTCAGATCCCTTGGAGCTGAAGTTATAGACAGCTGTGAGCCACCATGTGAATGCTGGGAATTGAAGCCACATTCTCTGCAAGAGCACCCAATACTCTTTACCACTGAGCCTTCTCTGCATCCCTATTGGCAAGCTTCTTGATCTCTTTGTGGTTCTGGTTCATTAGTATAAAGTGAGAACAACAATGCTAGCTCCTTAAAGTGGAGCAGGAATGATTCTAGCATATAAAATATTCAGACTACACTACCATATCTGCCAGAGAAACTGGTTCAAGGACAGTTGGGAAGAGTGGCAGCAATGACAGCTGTGGTAGAAATAACCTTTTCAGACATAAGTCATCAGTCATTTTGAAGTAGCTGAAGTGATGGTTCCTTTGATGGAGTCCATATTCTTTATCTTTGGCCCTTACTGTCTATCTAGACCAGTGGTTCTCAACCTTCCTAATGCTGTGACCCTTTAATATAGTTCCTCATGTTGTGGTGACCCCCCCCCACTGAAAAAATTATTTTTGTTGCTACTTCATAACTGTAATTTTGTTACTGTTATGCATCCTAATGTACATGTCTGTGTTTTCTGGTGGTCTTGTCTTAGGTGACTGCTGTGAAAGGGTCATTTGACCCACAGCTTAAGAACCACTGCTGTAATCCTAGTGAACTCACATCAGCTTCTTTTGGAGACAGGGTGTAGCTTAGGTTCTCTTGAATTTTTTTTGTGTAGCCCAGAATGATTTTGAACATTTTAGTAGTAGAGTTATGGGCATGCACTGCCATAACTAGTATATGCAGTGCTGGGATCAAACCAAGGTTTCATGCATGCTAGACAATCACTCTAACATCTGAGTTACAGCCCCAGTACAGTAGCTATTCTTAAAAGTTTTTGTTGTCTGGCTGTTGAGATTGGATAGATCTCAATTTGCTCTTTATTCTGCTGTATTCCAAGTGTGACTCACTTGAGCAAGTTGAGTCAATTTACTCCTCAGAGGTAAACTGAAAGATGAAAATAAAATAATTATTTGTTGCATAGAGTTATTTAGAGAATGAAAGAGGGCACTCCATATTAAAAAGACTACCTAGTCTCTGGAGCATGCTCCAGATACTTCCTGATGTATGGAAGCAAGACTTTCTTTCATGGTGTAGCATTTGTCATTGAATTTCTTGATATTAAAATTGTATTTGACTTGATAGTACATGCATAATAATAACTTCACCTTTGACTGTTCATTTCTTGAACTGCCACCATTGGCTGCCCATTTTCCCATTTTTATGTATAATGACCAAGTTCTCACAGCCCATTTAAGGTCTATATACTCATGACAGAATGGCCTAGACCACTGTCTCTCAAAATCTGGTTGAATTAAGTACATTGATAGAAAATGAAAGCTTCTGAGAAATTGAAAGCCTGAAGCCTCACTCTCACCCTACTGAAACAGACCAATCCTCATATGATTGCCTTCTAATAGTAAGATGCTATTGCTTCAGTGTTCACTGGCACATACTGTCATCCCTATTTGATTGTCACAATGCTCTATGTATTAAGCTACATATACTGTGTATTATCTTTTTCCAAGAGAGAAGTGAACCCTTGAACAGTTGAGTGCTTTGCTGTGGGTCACACATCTTGCTTAATGGCAGGGCCAGGATTATATTGCCAGGGACCTAAGATTCCACATCCTGACACTGCACTCCAGAGCTGTGGCCTTTGCAGTTTGATCTGCTTTTCTTTCTATAGAGTCTGTTATCCATTGATCATTCTTTTACCCCCTCCTCAAATCTCAGATGGTTAACTGTATAGAACTGCATTTCTTTGATATTCCATCAACCATACCAGGGCAAAATCTAAAATGACTTTGTGAAATAACAATGAAAGATTTATATACCAATATGAATGACTCTTGGTTGTGTGTTCTGAAACTTCTGTGTTAATATTTCAGCTTTCTTGTGCAAATAAATTCTGTGCTTCAATGGCTTTCCGTTTTACTTTAATTGCGTTAGTTTTATCTGGGGACCTTGTTTACAACATAGATTTTTAGTCACTCATGTACAGGGAGTCCAAGTCCTCCCAAATTGACTCCAAGGCTGGAAGTATGTAGCTTATAGTTTTGGATACATGCTTGGATTTTTGAGTCAGATTGAGGCTTTACGTTCAGCCTCTGCCAGTGTCTAGCTGGCTGCTTTTGTGCTTCGGTTTCCTCAATTTGGAAAGACAACTGACAATATCTTTCCATCAACATAATGTCACTATAATCCTTACACACAATAATAAATGTGAAGCATTTAGTAGAGTGTTGAATTCACAATTAGTGATCAAGAAATGTTAGCTAGTATTCTTTTTAAATCTGGGATGTCCTTTTGTGGTTACTAAATGGTTATCAGTTAAAGGAAGATTCTCTTTGCGTGAATACTCCAGATGAACTGAATCACTCTTCAATGCTTAACATGTTATCTTGTCCTTGAGGTGTTTCTCATCTTGCTCTCAGCTTGAACCACTGTTCCTTTTATAGCTCATCCAATTGTCTTCCCCCTAGAATAGAAGGCATTTCATTCTGCACCAAATTTTCGTAAGAAGTTTGCATGTCTCTCCGTAGGTTGCCAACCCCTAAGGATCTTCCAGCCATCTTGTGTATCTACTGATGGTTCCCACAGCCACAGCTCCTAATCAATGCTTGGTGCTTTGTACTTTTCCAATTCACGTTTGCTATGTGGAGCTGAAGTTCTAGAAGTGAGAAGCCTCCGCTGTAACACTCCAAAGCACAACCATTTCCCTCTCCCAGGCTTGAATAAGCACTGGGAGCTATGGGGTCATCTCTGCTTTGTTTCTGTTGCAATTTGAGGGGAAATATCACGAAAAGTCAGAATTGGGGGGAACACTACCCCCACCAAAACACCAATGATTGCCATCATTTAGAAAAAGAAATTCTCACCAGATGGAAGACATTTTCTGAAATCACATATTTAGTTCTTGAAGGAAGAAACAAGGCCATCCCTGTGAGTGAGTGTATCCACTAACTTGGTGGGCAGGGGAGATTCCACTTGACCTCGGGGTGAGTTTCTGTACTGGTTAAATAATGGAGGAACTTTCCCTTCAGGGCACATGAAACAGGAGCTTGATGAATTTTCTGCTTTTTAACGACTGCTTACGGGTTTATATTCGGTTCGAGTCTCTAGAACCTACACTTGATAGAACAAGGATTCAAACCCCGAGAGATGAAATGCACACATGACATCATGAAGTCCCAGACTGCTGCTGCTGGGGAATGTGGGGCTCATTGACACCAGGAAGCAGAGTCCAGATAATTGTTCTTTCGCTAGTTCTGCTTTGTTTGCTTCTTTTCTTTTCCTTTTTCTTTCTCCAAATGTTCACGAGCCTTAATTGCTGGTTTCCTTGGTTTCCTTAATTATGCCCTACTCCAAACTTATTAGTATCTTTGGGGATTCAAATTCAAGCTCTTACACTAATAAGCTGTGTTACCTTGGACATATGCGTTGTACTCTTGGAGAATAAAATTCTTTTGATAAAAAGAGCAAACTGGGTTGAAAGAGCTTACAGGTCCCTTTAGCTCTAACATAAGAGATTCTCCAGGAAACAGAATTGTACTGTTTCTTTTTAAGGAAAACCCATTCTTTCCTGATGCTGAAATTCTGGCAGCCCAGTGAGCCAGGTAACTACACTATAGAGTTGTCTTACAAAGCATTTAAGGAGTTCGGAAGGCAGGATATATTCTGACTGTGTTTCTCCTATTAAATCTATTTTAGTATTCCAAGTAACACTTGTTTCTGCACAGCTCACATTCCACATGAACATGTTGTGTGGCAGGTCATATACTGCTTAAGACCTATTTGGAGAAAACTTATTCTTTCTGATGGAAATCCAAATGTATTGATTGTTTTTATCTCTATCATAAGAAATTGCCTTCTTGTCTTGTGACGGATGACAGCTCCCCATGCCACTTCATCTGCCAACTGGACAGAGGGTGACACAGACAGCTTTCGTGTTTTGTGGACTGAGCCATTAGCTGTGACAGGCAGCTCCAAGCCCTCTGTGACCCTGTCATAGCCCTAACATGGTCAAAGATTAGACACGTCTCAGCTTCAAGTTGATGCTCAAACTGATGGCCCAGTGGACAGAACCTTTGAAAATGACAGGGGCATCTGAAAAGATCCTATATAGGGTGGGACCTGGAGAGATTTGAGAGCAGTGCTTGGGCTCTGTGCTGTGTGTTATCTCTCCAAATATCAGTGCAATAACAAGAAATCCCCAGGAAAAATTAAGACATAAGTGTCTCTAAGCTCAGTTATCCAAACTTACAGCAAGACCACAGGCTAAGTAGTTGTAACAATTTAGGTTTATTGAGCTCTCATTGTGTTTTGTGCACTTTATGTAACTCTTACTAATTTTCATAACGATTCAATGAAGACAATAGTATTATTCTTGTTGTCTTTAATTTGTAGATTGGGAAAATGAGGCTCAGAAAGGTTAAGGAGCTTCTCAGGGTTTCATGGTAGCAGGTGACAGAGTTAAGAGTTGAACTCAGTTAAAAAGTAGAAAGGCTTATTATCTATTATGTGCTACTGCAGGCAACTTTATGTCTTATTCTTTTTTAAAGAAAATAAACCCCATAAAGAGTAGAAAGAAATGGATTTTGTTTCTTGTGCTATTGCTAGTACCATGGGGCCAAGGAGAAAGTATTATTTTAAGCTTACCTCTTGTATGGGACCATGAGGAACTGGCATGATGCTAGTAAAGCAGCATTATCTACAGGCCCATTTCAAGGTGTTGTGCTATTATTCTCATCCAGCGTACCTCCGCATGAACTTTCCTCTGAATCCCTGACAATATTACCACCACTAATTTTGGACATCACTGTCCTCTATAGATGAGACATGTAAGGTTATGAGAGAGAGAGATGTTTCATAATTAGCATTATTCCTTGTATACTTCTGAAAAGAAGCTTGTGGGTCCCCCACAGAAGCCATCATTAAGTGACTTGGAGTGACAGAGACACCTGAAACCTTATTGAGGAAATGGAAGAGGAAAAAGGTATGAGCAGTAGTATTTCTATCAAGAATTTGGAGTGGGAGTAATTTCAAGTACTTAATAAGCACCATGTGTGTAGCTGTGGGGCTTCCAATAAGCACATGGCTTCTGTCCTCAAGGAGCTCAAAAATCTACTAGCATTAAAATGATCAGTGAACTTGAGCATTTCGTTTGGCTTTGAATTCAAGCCAGACAATAAGTGAAACGTGATGGATGATTCAGTATCCATCTGCTAAGTGGAATAGTGCCTATTCTTCACAAGAGACAAACTTCTCTATCAGGCTGAATAATGATGACAAATTATTATTTTATATCAATAATAGCCAACATTCTTTGAGAGTTCATTGTGTTCCAACTATTGTACCAGGCAAAGGGCATGCATTATCTCATTTAATCCCCATAAATATCTCCATGGTGTACATCTAATTACCATCATTGTGCAAATGAAGCAATTAAGGTGAAGAAGAGTCACCATATGTACCCATACATAATATAAGGGGGGATATCCTCAATGGAGTTTTCACAATAGTTTCATATCTCTCTTTGACAATATCATCACATAAAATTTTGTGTCCTTTCTGTCCTTCTTATCATTCCACATGAATATACAGTCTCCGAAGGCAGTAACCATTGCTTCAGTGTTGCCATTCTTGTCCTAAGAATTCAGAAGATGTAGTAACTCCCCTTGCATGAACCAAGTATAGAAAACCTCCCTTTTTCAAACAATAAGATGAGCCAGAATAGACACTTCATCATCTGTCTTTTCCAATAGGAAAGTAGAGATACAGGTAAAAGGTTTATTGGCCTGAGAAATGACAGGGCTTCAGATCCAACCAGGCTTAAGACATCTTTTATGCCCACTACTAATATTGGCTTCTGAAGATGACCTGTTACATGTCCTGAACATGTTTAATATTAGTCCGATTGCTCCTGGAATTCAAGATAATACTGGAAGAACAATTGAGGGGCCACATGAAGAGCCCGAAAAGGACAAGATGAAGTCAGTTAAGCTAGTAACTGGTACCCTCCCTCATATACTCTGCTTCCTCCTTCACTTCAATCCACTGCTCTGATAGCTAGTATTGTTATGTGCCATTTTGAGGTATCCATGCCACACCCATTTTTCAGAGACACAGCTTTGATAGAACTCTCTTCCTTCTGCATGCATATATTTCTCACACATGCCTCCTCCCAAGAGCATGCTTTCTATAACCAACCAGAATGTGTTGGAGCCAGGTATTTGTGTATTAGCTATGTGACCTTGTGTGTAGCAGTTAACTCTGAACCTCAATTCCTCCAGTAAATCATAAACAGAGTTGACCACAAAGAGTATTGTGTATTGATTCAGCAAAATCAAGTATGGCCCTTCATATTATAGTCTTGTCCATAGTGAGCAACAAATGTAGCTCTAATCATTGAACTTGGGGGTTACAACCTATGCCCCTAGCCAAGTTCAGCCACCTGCCCTCAATAAACAAACTAAAATAACTAATTAAAAGGTACAAAGCAGAAAACAGAGATTTATTCAATATAGCCACATTGGAAAGAGAGACAAAGAGATCCCTGGAGGGGCCACATGAAGAGCCAGAAAAGGACAAGATGAAGTCAGTTAAGCCAGTGACTGGTACCCTCCCTCATATACTCTGCTTCCTCCTTCACTTCAGTCCAATGCTCTGATAGCTAGTGTTGCTGTCAATAGCTCTGCCTTTTTTGTTATGTGCCATTTTGAGGTATCCATGCCACAGCCGTTTGGGGTCCTGAAGTAAGATTAAAGTTTAAAGAGAGGTCTGAGGGTATGCACATCTAAGCAGTCATGGCCAATGTGCAGTCCTACCTACCTTTGACCTATCCTTGTCTGGGCTTCAGTCTCGTCCTCTAAGGTGGTCTGATAAGTTGTTTGAACTGTGAAATCTCTTTTCAGGAGACAAGTACTTTCTCTGTCTGGGGGCTTTTCCTTCTCCCAGCATTAGATTCCTAGGGAAATTGCCATTTCGGGGGGGTCCACTGTCCCACTAGTCAGAAAGATTGAGAGACATAGTGCTTCTTCAGCTGGTCTTCATTTCTGACAGGCTCTTTAGAGGTTGGGAGTTTTTTTCGGAGTGTTTTGCACCTTCATGTTGTTTCTTCCCTGTTTAGAATGCAGAACAATATTCTCTAGCATCATCAAATTATTTGCTTCTCATAGTCCACAAAATTCACCATTTAAAATTGAACAATTCAGTGGAATTTAGTACATATTGTGGAATTATCATCACTCTAGTTCTGAAACATTTAAAAGTCACCCCAATGTGAGACCACCTACCCACTAAGCAATCACTGACCATCCCCTACCTATGAAATTATTTACTTTACAAATCTGTTTCTGATACTGTGTTATTCCATAAACCTGAGGAGTTGAGGGAGATAAATTCTAGGTGGCAAACTTTTCCTAAAAATCAGGAACATATTCCCAAGTAGAGGAAACATTTTAATACCCAAGCACTGTGTTACGAGAGAATACAGTGAAGAATCCGCAGTGATAAGCTCTCACTCTGGCCATCACCAAAATTGACTCTTTGATATTTATTCTTTATACTTTACATTATTTTCTTGTCTTTTAACTGAAAGAGGAAAGAGACCCGTGTCTTTGAGTAAGTGAAAGGGTGGATTTTTCTAAATGGTCATGTAAACAAGTGATGAGAAAGCCAGGAGGAAGGTTAGCAGGTCAATCTCTCTGCAGTTAATTTCTATCCTGACACATTCCAGGAGAGGAATTTCAGTCTTGGGAGGCTCCAGATAACCCTCAGGGGAAATGTGGCCCTTTGAAGTTACTGGTTGTCTGTTTCTGCAGCTGCTGATCAACTCACACCACTCAAGTTAGAGGGGCCCACTCATCAGCACTCAGGTGTGGTCTAGTTGACCACTACACTGCAGTGGAACCATTTCTAAGCATCCCACAGCAAGCTATGTGAAGGAGAGGCTTCATAAGTCAGCTGCTATGGAGACAAAAGAGAAAAACTCTGGTTGGCTGTGTCTTTAAGAAATGAAGAAAAGGAAAAACAGAAAAGGAAAAAAAAAGAGAGAGAGAATTTCTTGATGCAAATATTGTGGGATTTTGCAAATGGCTGTGAAGACTATATGTTAGTTTGCACTTTGGGACAGTGGGGCTACCTAAGAAGGCTTCTGGTGCCCTCGAGAGCTAAAGGGCTAAAGGACTATTGGTTGAGGCAGGCCTTTTTTAAAATTTTTGGCTAGGATGTTGATGCTTTGGTCACTGTGCCATCATCTTGTAGAGTATAATTTCCTTCTATAAAACAATGTCATTTTGAGGACAACTTTGATGCAGGTGGTTTTGTGTGTGTGTGTGTGTGTGTGTGTGTGTGTGTGTGCGCATGCAAACACTGATGATCAAGGCCAATGTCCTGTGTATGCTCGATGAACAATTTACAAGGCAGTTGTACATCCAACCCTTGCTGCAGTTTTTAAGGCTATAAAAGGAAGTAAAGCAGGACTGATATACTTGGGAAACCTTACTTTTATTTAATGGGAAATGAAGTTCTCATAGTCTAGAAGTAAATACCTAAGAGATGGTGGCAATTTCAACTGGCTTCTTCTGATGGAAATGTTACAGTTTAACCTCCATCATAATTATCCTAGAGACCAGGGATGTGCCTCTACAGAAGTCAGATTCCTAATGCCACAATGAAATATATGACTCTATATGCTAACTTAAGAAGTAGTTAAAATACATATGAGATTTAGATACCTGGGTCCCTAAATCAGACACACTGCTGGTATCAGAAAGAAATGTTTGAGCAAGTAAAATGAGTGGTTCTGAAGTATTTAGTCTTGGACCTGAGCTCAGGGAAACAGTGATCTCAGGAATTCTGAGGATGGGAACTGGAAAGGGGTAAATTGTGAGACAAGAATGCTTTCCACTTCAAATTTGGTCTTTTAACTGGTTATTGGGGACTAGTGGGCAGACCTAGCTTGGAGCACAGATTGTGACCATTAAGTTTGATAACAGGATCAGAATAAACTGATTATTCATAAAGTTATGAGCTAGTTATACTGAAAATGAGGGATCATGAAATAGGGCTTCTTACTAATTTCTGTTTATGCACATTTCCTACTTTACACAGAGACTTAAGTAAGTGGCCATTATCTGTGATTGAAACACATTAAGTGAAGTTTTAGGACAGGCTTTGACAGCTAGAGCTTTAACTTCATCCAGGAGATTAAATTTGAAAAGTATTCTTGAAGGCTTAATAAATAGAGATTTCTAAAAGTTTCATGCTCAAAGGTATTTTCTTTTCCTCATGTTTGTTTGAATTGAGGAAGGATAAGTTTTTACCTCCTATTCACAGGGTCAGAGATTTTGTAGCTTTTACTAAATTTGCCCTTTCTATTCCTGGAGTAAAGTATTTATTAAAAATCAAACTGCATTGTGGATGGAAGTAGAATTATTTTTTTTATTGCTGTAGTTAGATGGATTCCTATAAATGAACCTGAAATAGTCTAGTTTAACGTATCTTAAAAGGCAAGTATTTCACAAAGGGGGAAGTTTCTGCACAGCTCAAGTCTTATTTTGGCTCTTGCTCTATGTTTGTCTCAAGCATTTCAACCATCTAAAACTTGACCTTTAACTGAGCCGGGGGGAGGAGAGAAAGTGAAAAGATAGCCCCCATCTAGAGCCCTAGTTTTCTCTTTCCTTCCTCGTTTGCTCTTCAGGATCTCCTACCATCATTCTCTAGTCAAACACCTACTCATGTCCCAGTATCTGTCCAGATGCCACAGACCATATTACATCTCTGTTTCCTGACAGGCAGTGGCCCCTGACAGGCAGTGGCCCCTGGACAAGTTTTCTTAGGAGATTAAGTGAGATTCCAGGACTGTCTTGGTGGCCTAAATCAAGGACCTGATCCAATAACTGTAAACTTGAGGTTTGCCTTTAAAAGCCTCAGGCAAGCATCTCTCTGGAAGTTCCCCTTCCTTACCTTCTCAGAGATGCTGACTTCTCTTTCTTGGGAAGTTCCTTTGCTGATAACACATTTGAGGTGAGTTAAAATGTTGTCCTCCCACAGCCTCAGCTTCCTGTTCCTAAGGGTGAGTTACACAATTAGTCCTAAATAGTTCCAGCTGTTAGGATTTCCCAGCGGACGCTCCTTGTGAAGCAGTTTTCCCTTTGGTAAATTTCACTGCTTCTAATGAGGCTGCATACTTTATCTGTAATAGACAATGCTAGATTTCACATCTACATCTTTATGGAACATCTAAAACCCTAAGGTTTTAAACATTCTCTGAGATCACTCCTGACAGTCTTATATCCATGAAACAACAACAACAAAAACCTTTCCTGTTTCATCTCATGCAGTGAGCCTAGTTCTCTGCTCCCTGTCATGTCAGTACAGCTAGGGAAATGTCTCTTGACAGGAGCACTCAGTGTGTTGGGGTGGGGGCTGGGGGCAGAGAAGATGATGAAGGAGAGACAGAACAATGAGGAAAGTGATGTCACAATTAGGCAAGAGAGCCACTAGCCAGCAAGGGTGTGTTAGGAGTTCAAGAGAGATTGAGGAGCTCCTCCAGGATCAATTGTGAGCTCTGTAGGATACACAACCTTGAGAAAAAGACTGCCAAAGAGATCACAGAGAATCGTGAGCGGCCACGAATGACAGAGCAGATGAGTAAGACAATGCCAGAGAATGAGGGAAGGAAGAAAAGAAGGAGAGAAAGCACTCATAAGACAAAGGAATCAACAGGAAAGTCTCAAAGAAGGAAGCACTTTCCCCACAGAGCCTAGGCCCTCTGTACCTCAGATGGAATTTCAGGGCCATAGAGCTTCGAAATCACTACCATCTAACCACTTTAAAGTCCCAGAAGCCATTCTGAAGATGTAGATGGCAGAACACTTGCCTTGAATGCAGGAAACCATTGGTTCAATCCCCAGTACACCATATTCTGGGTGTGGTGACTTAGACCCATAATCCTACTACTTGGGAGGTAGAGGAAGGTGGATCAGGAGTTCAAGGCCACCCTTGACTACAAATGATGTTGAAGGCCAGCCTGTACTACATGAGATCCCCATTTTCCCCAAAGTAAAAAAAAAATAACCAAAGGCTCCATGCCTGACTGAAAATACACCTACTCTTTCCTTTCAATATATTTGAAATTTTGGTATTATTCCTCACAGAGGGAAACCTGATCATTTTACAACATGCTAGTATTATACCAGAAACCCATGCAAAGACCTGAGTAAAACACTTTACTTAGTGATTCCCAAACACCAGAGCTGGATAATTGTCACCGATTCTTGCTTGTTAAAATATCATGTCCTAAGTGCCTCGAGATGACTCATCAGTGAAGAGCATTTATTGCTCTTCTAGATGACCCTGATTAGATTCCCAGCAACCACATGGCTGGCAACCTTCTGTAGCTCCAGTTCCAAAAGATCCAACACCATTTTTTGGCTTCTGCAGGCACCAGGCATTCAACAAATATACACACAGGCAAAACACTCATGCACATAGAATAAATATATAATTAAAAATAAAATTAAAATACCATGTTCTCAGGGGCTGGATAGATGACATAGTTGGTGCTTCCTAACAACATGAGGACCTGAGTTTGAATCCCCAGATCCCCAGAATGTAAAATTCCAGATATACTGGGCTATGCTTGTAATCTGAGTGCTGGAGAGGCAGAGATAGGAGCATCCGTGGAGCTCAATGACTAGCCAGCCTAGCTTATGCAATAATTTCTAGGTTGTATTTGAGACCCTGTCTCAACAAAGAAGTTGGAGATAGAGGTCAACATTGAGTGTTGACCTCTATTGTAGCTAGCTGTGTGTCTATAGCTTTAATTCACAGCCCACCACAAGGTTCTGCTGCCCAGCAAGATGCTAGCTTTAAGCTATGCCTCTTCTCATCAAGCAAATACATTTTTGTCACTGACCTGCAGTCAGATTGCTTTCTAACAAGACCCAGACTAAATATCAGCAACTAACAGAAATAATATTTTAATATGAAGACTCATAATTCATGCAGAAAAACTGATGGCCAAGAAAATATAAACCTTTAAATAAATAGAAGGTCCAATTCTTCACTTACATACCCCTACTTCCCTTGAACCACCTATCCTTAGTTCCAGTTAAACGTTACAAAAACAGCCAACCAGCTGTGGGCCATGGTTTACAGGGCTTTACTTATCAAATACTTTTTTTTATATTATTATTCTTGTTTGTGATGTGTATGACTGAATGTACCTGTGTTATGGTATGAATATGAAGGTCAGAAGACAGATTTCAGGAGTCAGAGCTCTCTTTCTGAAACTTCTAGATCTGGGGACTGAACTCAGATTCTTGGGCTTGTATAGCAAATGATTTTACCTACTTTGCCATCTTGCTGACCGGGGTTTGATTTCCTTTTTAACACTACATTACGACACTATTTATTCACCTGGGATCCAGATCGTGATTTCCATTGCCATTCTTTAATAAAAGGAGCTGGAGCTCCTTGGAGAAATGGTTGGTTCTAAGAATGAGCCTGGAAATAGTACAAACACCTCGCAGTGCCAGAAAGTAAGCAAGTCCTAACAAACAAACAAAAGCCAAAAAAAAAAAAAGCAAAACCAAAAATAAATACCAATGGGTCATACCTCATGAGCCAAGTAGAACAGCTACCAGTGACCAAAGCTGGAAAAATCTGAGAAACTAAGTAAATTGTGTCATTCTACAACCCAACTACTCAAAGCAGCAAAAGCACAGTCAAGAACCCACACTGACATAATTCAATGTTTGAATAAATCTGTGAGCTGAGGGAAGATGGCATACAACAATTCCTAGTGATCTGTGCAGATATTTTGTCCTCACACAGGTATCGAATAGCTCCCCATTCCTTACCTCTGAGAAGTGGTTGGTGACTGTCCCATAATAGTATAGTTTATGGAAGAGTAAAGAGGAGGAGCCTTCCAGAGGCAAATCCTGCCAAGCAGGACAGAAAAAAAATCCATCAAATGAGTATTCTGTAACTATACTCTTCAATTGTTGTGGTCATATAAAACAAAACAAAAAAACAGGAATATCTGAGAAATTGCTACAGCCAAGCAGAGCCTGAGGAGATGTGACATCCACATGGACAGAACAAGTAAAAACTAAGAAAATATGAATAAAATATAGACTTAGGTATAATAACATACCACTAATAGCTCACAAATCATAACAAAGGTACTTAGAAAACTAAGCTGTTGATAATGGAAGAGAGTGAAGGGCTGGGGATGCTGCTCGGTGGCACAGGGCTTGGCGAGCCTGGGTAAGGCCCCAAGTTACATTCAAAGAACTAAAAATAAACTGCTTTTCTTGGCTTGATGACACCCACCTGCAATCTTAACACTCTGTACAAGAGCAGCCTAGGATATATATGAAGCCCTATTGTAAAAATAACAAAAACAATGTAAGAAAGCCTAAGGTGGGGTATATGGGAACTTTCTGTTCTTACCCTAATTTTCTGTGAATCTAAAGCTATTATAAAATATAAAACAAAAAATGTTATTTGGATGAAAGATTTTTTTTGCTTCCTTCAATTCCACAAACAAGGTGAGTACCTCACCCATGTTGCCACAATCACGGCCCTAGTTCCAAATGAAAAACAAATCCCTAGCACTGAGTTTCCTGAGAGAGAACTGTGCACACAGCCCAGATGGCCAGTATGCTTTGTGTTTGTATATAAAGAAAGTCAGGAATGGTGGCTAATGCCTATAATTCTAGCATTTGGGATATTGAAGCAGAAACTGCATGCGATCCTGTAAAGGAAGGAAAGAAAGAAGAGAGGTAAGGAGAAGAGGATGAAGGAAGAAAGGTAGGAAGAAGGAGGGAGGGAAGAAAGAAAGGAAAGAAAGAAGGTAGGTCACCATGCAATCTCCTCCATATGGTTGGCTGTGTTGCACCACCATCCTGGCAGAGAGCATCAGTTCTCAGCTACCTGAGCCTGTTTCTAGAAGCCTGGACCTGTGTCCTAGAATGTGGCATTCAAAGTAGGATTTGTCCTTCTTGTTGCTGTCCTACTACCTTTCACACCAACACTGATAGGACAGGAAAAGCATCTACTTAAGCCTTGAGGTCTTAGGTGTATACTCTCCCTCACCCCTCCCTCTACCTCCACTCTCTGTTCATTGGTGCAGAGAAGCTAGGCTGCCAGTGCATGCCAGAAATCTGGGGAGACACATTGCTTTCACTCTATTCCCTCAGGTGAAACTGCATCAATGAAAGAACAATACTGAGTAGACTTGTCTTTGGCAGGAAGATTTGTCTGGAGGGGAGTTGAGATCCGGAAATAGTTGATGCTGACAGTAAATGTACCTTCTGCTCTCTGATGAGCATCTGTGTAAGAAGATCCCTCAAAGTAAGGCCAATTGATTCCCATTGGAGTAAGTAGGTGAATCTGGTGTCTGTCTCCTGCTAAAAGAAATGCTAGAAAGTAAATGCCAGCCACACCACCCGGATTCAATGTAGGCATTATCTCTGGCTTCAGGTGAACTTGAGTGTGGATCCCATCTTTTTGTTCTTGGGTCCCTGAATTGCTGCTTAACAGTGAGACCTGGATAAGACACCTAGCCATCGCAGAACCTGTGTTTCTTGGTCTGTAAAATGGGGACACCAAAACAGAGTTGCTCTGAGATGAAGGGAACTAGTGAGCCCAGCCTACAGGAAAGATGCCTGCTGGATGACAGTCTTCATCAGTGAAGGGCCACAGCTTGGAGCCTGTTAGGAAACTTCCACTAGTAACTGTCTCCAGACTGACTCTGGAGATGCTGGTTGCATGGGAGTCACTAGCTTTCCTGCGTGACACATGAGAATTGGTTCAGGGACAAAGGCTTCTCTTGGGAGACTGCTGGAAGAATCCCCATGGAGAATGATGGTTTTCCAAGGTGATGCCCCACCTGAGTGACATTTCTAAGCCTTCTCTTTTCAGGCTCACAGGAAGAGGGGGAGTCCTTAACAAGGGGTTTCCAGAGGAGAGCAGCTCTAGGAAGCGTGGCCATGCTTTCTTCATCTATTTGGGGGTGCATATAGCATTCTTTGAGTTGGAATGTATGATGATTTCTGTCTACGCTTTGTACTCAGAGCCTTGGGAGCCAGGGGCAGCAACATACATCTGCCTTCCCAGGTGCACGTCTGAGAATGCCCTGATAGAGTTCTGTTTTAATGACATTCATAACTGGAGAGGTCTACTCTTTCTTGATTTTTTTTGATTGTGCAGCTGAGGACCAGATGACATCATTGAAAACTAGGGGGTAGAGTAGGAGCTTGAAGCAGCTGTTGCCACAGGAAACAAGGCTTCCCTACTTAGGGAACACACTGCTCCTACATGTTCTATGGGGGTGGAGGTAGATCCAGAATGGCAGCTGTCCTCTACCCAAATGTTTCTTTGTGTACCCAGAGGTCAGGCTGAGCTGTGGGTGACTAGACTGTACATTAAGAAACCACGAAGAGCAATTCCAAAAGCAATTCTTGACCTGTCAAATCTGCATCGAGCCTGCCCTACAATCTTATTGTGTGCTCAGTCCATCATCCCTTTCCCAGACTGCTTGATGGTGGTCACCATTTCAAAGGGCTGAGTAACAAAAGACCATGCAGACTGCACATTGGTGTTTGTGGCTTATATTCTTTACTTCTGCTGAATTCCACATTGAAGAGATACATATTAAGCATCCAACCTCAGGGGTAAATTCTTAAGCCAGAGGCTTGATGTGCTGATAGTTTAATTTTAGGTCCCAGCTGCAGGTTGAAAATGGGTATTTGAGTCAGGGAAATTTTCCTAGACACTTGAGAACTCATGATATTCCTACAGTGCCTTGCTTCTGCAGACAATACTATGCCTATTTGGGGAACCACACACAGTTCCCATACTTCTGGTCCATTACACCACAGCTATAAAGACCCGGAACCAAAGAAACCCCTAACAGATGTCTGTAGATATAAACGAAGTTAGCAACACTACCGTACAGGCCACATATTGTTGTAGTTTTCAAACTAGACTGTGGCTCTGGCTTTATTTGCTCACTTACCCCACTTCCTGCTGAATGATACTGCCCAGGCGAAATGGCTCCCGGGATTTCCTTGGCTCTTTTTTCTTGATTGGCATCTTCTGCTTCCAAATAAAACCCCAAATACTCCTTCCAGAAATTCAAGTCAATCAACATTTATTGAGCACCTACCGGGTTCATGGTCCTGTTCCAGGCCCTGGAATTGGAGCATGATATTACAGGAACATATGCCCCAACTGGACCTCATCCAGTCTGGAGATAAGGCCTAGTGCTGTGGGAGACTGGCTGGAAGAGGCTGCTGGCTCCCAGTGTTCCACAGGAAACTTTTACAAGGGAGCTGGATACATGTGACCTCTTAAACCTCTATCCTTGTTAATTTGCTTTGTTTCTGAAACACAGTGACCAGTATCCAAAATGGGCCCAGGTCATGTTCAAAGCTGCATGTTGAAACTTCATTAGCTCTTTTCAAAGCCCCTCTCCTATTGGTATATACAGCTTCCTCTTAACACTGCCAGTTTTCTTGAAATGTTTGTCAGCTGTTCCTGATCGCATCACTTCAAATGAAAATGCTTCATTCCCTAGGACATTTTCTTTACAGCCAAGCAACTGTAACTACTGACATTGCCCCTACCACGCTGCAGTGACTAGAGATCTTTGATACTGCTGAACGACTCTGTCAGGGGTTCCAGTTTGCTTTTATACAAGTGAATTGCCTGATTCAAATAAAACAGGATGTGTTGCTCTTGTCCCCCTGCCCCCAATTCCCCATAAGCATGTGACCCAAAGTCTAAGGCTATTGGCCATTCAGGCAGCTGTCTGCCTAGCATAGATATATCAAGTTGGTCTACTCTAACCAATTGGTGGTCGAGCTTGATTGAAAATCATTTGGTGGGTTTAGCTAAGGGAATTTCTGTACCAGTCTGGTTTGGCTAGACTAGGTACTTTGCTATACCCTGAAAGCAGTGTGCGTATGGGACCACATTTTACTTTTACTGTCAGAATTTTATGACTAGAAAGGACTGCTGTACAGCTGCACTGCTGAGGGCTGCATTTACTCATCATTTGGTTGAAATTTCTAAGGATTTCAATACTAGTTCTAGTCCTTGTGTTCAAGGAGCTCCCTCTTCCGTGCCTAGACAGTCCCTGTCCCCTGGCTCTGATGCATTTCAGCAAGTGCCATGATAGCGGCAAGAACAGAGCATGCCATATGAACCAAGGAAGGAAGGATCACTTCTACTTGGGAGGGGAGAAGGCCAAGAAAGGCTACTCAGAGGAGGTGATATTCGAGCTAAGTCAGGTGGAAAAGCTATTCTAAGCAAGGGGAACTGTGTGAGCAAAGGCATTCGAGGTATTGGGGGAACCTTGTCTGGGAAGTGGGAGGGAATTAATTAAATAAAGAGTACCTTGTTATAGAAGTTATAGAACGGTTCTTTCCAACTGTGATCCAGTCATTAAGACTGAACCACATCCTGGTCAGCGTTTCTAGAAGAAGCAGTGTGTGCAATTGGAGATCACTTGCTCCTTCGGTGTCAGAGGTTGGTATGAGGCCACCTTCCCTTAAATGGTGGCAACACCGGTAGCAGCCAAGGACAGCAGCTTTGTGGAAGAGGAGTTAAAGCTGAGAAGATTTATTTTGGTCCCATTACCAGCAGGCTTTGCTGAGCAAGGCTTAACGAGAGCGAAACTCCTAATGAACTCCTGAGTGTCACCAACGTGTTCAGGGTTGGCTTGCAAAGCCAAAGAAATGAAAAGAAAGAAAGAAATCAAAGGGTCCTTCAAAAGAAAAGAGGTAGACAGTAATGGCTATGGGGTTTGGAGTTGCCTGTGTCCTGATTGGCAGGCTGGAATTACAGCTTAGCTGTGTTTGAAGGGTAGTTCCCCTCTAATGCTCTTATTGATACTAGATTCTT
>LZPO01095773.1:949988-962937 GCA_001675575.1 Neotoma lepida
CTCAAAAATCAAAGAAAGTAATGTAAGATTTTTGTCGCTAACTGTGTGCCTTTCACATGCCTTTATCTTCCAAACCTTACAACCCTGCTGCTTCCTTACCATAGCGAACAGGGAAATGTCAACCTGCAATGTGGAGAGTGTGAAGCCTCGAGTGCCAGCACCTACAAAGAGATGACAGGTGACTGCTCAGTGGCATCATTCTACTTTCTGCCCTGTGCTTGTCTCACCTCAGGCAAGGAAAAGATCTGAGAGCATGGAGCTAGGAGAGGCCATAGAGAAAGAACACTGAGTTCAACTTGTTGGACAAATTGGGAAATGGAGGTCCACAGAGGTCCTCTCTGTAAATTTGTTTATGGTCACGACACTACCCTTGGAGGCAACGCCAGGATTCATGTTCAGATTTCTTTCTCAGTCTTTTTCCCAATCGTAGGCTGTAGTCCCTCTTACTGTCCCTTTCCCTGTCAGGAGCAGGAGATAATTCTGGAAGGAAAGGAAAGTGAGTGTCTTCTTTGTAGCAGATGCCACAAGGTGTAGAAAAGAGAAACAGGCCTCCTTGCTGCCCTTTCTCACTTGAACTGCCTTGTCTTTCTCTGTGCACATTTCTAATCAGCAAGCTTGTTGCCTTATTTATTTATCTGCCTTGTTAGAGACTCAATAAAGTCCCTAAGTTGCAGAAGGAATTCAGGTAGACCAAGCCATTGTATAAGACCGATGCTTCCCCTTGCGACAGCTACGGTCCTCAAATCACCAGAGTCGGACATGGTGTAGGTATCACCATCTCCAGGAAACATTCCCTCATTTCCAAATGTGAGCTGTACAAGACTGTCCTGGTTTAGCCTTTAAACTACTGTATGCCATTATGTATGCATCTGTCTGCCTTTCTGGGATGTGAGCTCCTTGGGAAGAGCAGCTATTTCTCTAGGGCATAGACAAAGCCTAGGCCAAAGTAGGCAATGGATATTTTTGAATGATTGAGGACTCAGGTTTTTATGATACCAAAGTTTGATGCTTATCTCCTCAGCAACTTAAAAAGCCAGCCATTCCAGGTTAAAAAAAGTGGGCAAGCAAGAGGAGCTTTTATTTTACTTGCTGGGCTTGATACTTCCTGCCACTGCCGACTCAAATCCTGAATGGACACTCTGTGATGTTTGCCTTGTGTGCACTGTCACAGTCCTACAGTTTCTTTCTCTCGGTGTCTGTGGTAACAAACTTCAAGAAGCACAGTAAAGATTGTTTTGATAGATAAGTTGTTCTGAAAGGCTGGGGTTTATTTCTGTTCTACTTCACTTGAACACTACAGGAAAGAGACATTTTCCAAGACAGGTGTAGAAGGATGTGGAGATTATGAAGCTAGAATTTCAGGCCAGAATATTTTATCTCTTATCCAAAGGTGGTATTGTCACATTACCTGTTCTTGGGGGTGGGGCATGAAAACAAACATGTGTTCACTTCAGATAGGACATCAAGGATAGGCAAAGAAACAATTGCATCCAAATATATCTTGGTGAGCCAATGAGGTTAGTTGGGATTGCTTAGAACATAGGTGGTGAGCTAGCTATGGGAACAGGGGCAATGTCACAGTAGCTACACTATACTGGTGAAAAATCTTCCTTCCTTGGTATCTGTTCACTATTTTCATATCTGCAGGGAGGGTGGGGTTGCTTGCATTTGGCATGCTTTTAAATGTTGGGTCCCTTCCATGATGAATGCTAGTGGGCTCAACCTGTGACAGTCTCATTGGAGTAATCATAGCTTCTCTAGTTTTAAAATGGCAGTGACCATGCATGCCCAGTGTACAGTATTCCATAAGAGGCTTGGTTCTGGTTCCCTGGCCTTAGCACCAACTCCGTGGGTTTCTATTCAAAGGTCTTGCTGTTTCTAGAAATGATGTATCTTCAGGTTCCTGCCTTGATTATTTGATAAAGTATATTTTGTTTAGATACATTCACTTCATGGTATCTTCTTTTTTCTCTGTCACCAGAGCTATAAAGCCTGAAATCTGAATTGATTTGAAACCTGAAGCTTTTATGTGATGACAAAATACCACAAGTAAAACTCCCCACACAGGACCCCATATGACAAGTTTCAGTAAAAACACACAAAATTATTTAAAACATCATATAAAAATACAGTCAGGCTATGTGTATAAGTTGTATATGAAACAAATGAATTTTGCATTTAGACTTGAGTCCCATTTTAGAGATATCTCATTATGTGTATGCAGATATTCAAAAAATCAAAGGAAAATCTGAAATTCAAAAGAAGCATTTGGAGTTTTTATTCAAATTATAGTAGGAGGGACAGGTATTAATGGATCACTGGAGACAAATAGCTTGCTTTTGAATTCTTACTTGCCCATGTCCACCATTCTCAATATTTAATGAAAATATAAAGCCTTTCACAAAAATTAAAAATTTTGGCTATAAAAATGAAAACTAGTATCAGAATTAATAGGAAAAATAACCAATGCTGTGACCCTACCTCAGAACTATTTCTTCAAAATCTTATAGGATAGATTGACCAAATATTAGAAACTCTTCATTTGATTTGAATGTGCGATGCAAACTATTGGTCTAGGGAGAAGGTGGTTATCATGCTACTTTCTTTTTGGTTTATTAGACCTAGTGTATCATGTAGCCCAGGCGGCTTCCAACTGAACTATCTGGTCCAGGCTGATGTAAACTCACATCTCTATCCTCCTGTCTCTACTTCCTGAACACCAAGATTACAGGCATCAACATCACTCCTGGTTTAGTGTATGCAGTGCTAGGGAATCAAACACAAGGCCTTATGTGTGCTAGGCAAGCACTCTACCACATAAGCCATGCCCAGAACTCTTGTTCTGATACATTCTGAGGGTCTCTAAATGCTGATGTCCCTTTGAACCAGAGCTCTTAGAATTTCTCCCAACTCTGTGATGGATGGTTTGGAACACAGCAGATTCTGAGAGAGGTATTCACTCTACTGTCATTTGGAGATTTGCTTCCATCTGAATTCAGCATGAGTCCACATCAAATATGTGGATTTGAAATATGTGGATGAAACAACTCTCTCCCTGCCATGTTTTTCATGGCCTGCAGACACTAATGAGTTTTTCTTTGACTTCATTGATTGTTCAACATATCAGGTATTCCTTACAGTTATAAAGTATCACATATACTTTAAGTGAGTTATTCCCAAGTGATGCATTCTAGATAGCATGGCCAGGGCTGTATTTTAGAAAATGTTTAAGTATTTGTGAATGGTAAGTGTTTGATACATGACCTCCATACATTGATTCCTTTGTTCTGAATAAAATGGTGGGTACATGAATGAACCAGATCTTTGACTTTGGAGATTTTGGACTCTAGGCTTTACCCAGAGAGCTCTTGATGGGGTGGGCACTGCACTTTCACAACCCCAAGTCATCCTGGCAGTAGTTCTGTGCAGTCAAATAGGCCAACGAAATGAATACAACTCAGCCAATAACTGAAGGAATGATGATAGTTTAT
Source organism: Neotoma lepida (assembly GCA_001675575.1). Taxonomy (NCBI): domain Eukaryota; kingdom Metazoa; phylum Chordata; class Mammalia; order Rodentia; family Cricetidae; genus Neotoma; species Neotoma lepida. Next base: position 953,480 of record LZPO01095773.1, read on the forward strand.
ATGACTGAAAAGATTAGTGGAGTCACTCAGCAAGGCTGAAGCACAGCACTATGACTTAGGAGACCTGATAACCAACTAATACCAAAGCATCTGCTTAGCCATTAGTGAGATGAAGTTAGCCCAAGCAAGTGAAACCAGATTTGTGTGAAGACATTGTCAGGTGGTCTTGATGGGTGACTTGGGCAAGTTAGCTTAAAATCTCATGGTGGGTCCCTATTTTCTTACATCTTTCATAACTGATGACTTTGTTGATGTATTTAGCACAATGCATGATGTATTTAGGAAAGTGGTCAATAAGTGTTATATCTGTAAGTCACCACTAAGATCATGATAGTTACTAAGATACTGCTCTCCTTCATTCACTGGGCAATAGATGTTTTTTTCACTCCTTGAAGTTTTGGTTGGTTCTTAGCTTCAGAGAGTATTTGAGATACAAAATGCATCCAGGACCTGGAACTTTGTCTTTTTTTACGCAGCTCTTGGTATCCATTACCCCATTGCTAAGATTGAGCTCCTTGTCCATGAATGCCCCTCACCCCATGTGCACCAGATCCTAAGCTCATATTGTATGGGTTGCTGCTAAACTAGGTCTTCCAAAGCTTGAATTTATATTCTAGAACCTTGGTTTGCATCTTAACCTTTATCCACACCAAATACCATGTGTTGTTTGGCCAGTGATTTCAGCTGCTCACTGGCTTTGTTTCATGCTTTTCTGATTCTTTTGGTTGAGTTTGTCATTAGGCAATGCGTGGTTGTTGTTCATTTTCATGGTTTGAGGTCTTGTAGTCTTCCTCATGTTGCTATTTTCCTTGTTTCTTTTTGTGCCTTTGTGAAATTTGAAGTGCCTACTTTTCACTTAGCTTTACTGAGAACCCTGACTATGGAACCTAGACACTCAAACAGGGACTGCTGGTCATCTGATGTCATTTTGCTAATGTTACTCTTGTGCCTAGATAGGACCATATAGAGCTTACCCTAAACTACTTAATCTTTGAATTTTGGCTGGATTTAACAGGTCTATATGTGACATGGAACATCAGATAGCCATACATGACTTATGAATTTTCTATATAGCTGCTTTCTTAAATTGATGTATAAAGATAAAATAATAAGAGTCAAGTTTTCAATGAGCCGATTCACAAACAAAACCCATATTTGCCCTTGTGGAGGAAATGTTAACTGAGCATATGCAACAATGGTTCACCCACATTTGGGATAATCCTTGTTTGACCTTTATGTAATGGGGTCTTTAAAGGAACCCCTGTGCATGCACTCATCTGTATGTGTATGAACTACAGAAGTCAAGGTTGATGTCTTCCTCAGTCGCTCTCCACCTACTTTTGAGACAGGGTTTCTCAGAGTTCCCCTCTTTTGACTAGACAGTGCCTGTCTTGGAGCCTTCAGCACTGAAGTTACAGGTACATGCTACCACACACAGAAGTGGGTACTGGGTGTCAAAACTCAGGTTCACATACTAGCATTTGAGCTATCTCCCCATCCCTTATTAGTAATATTTCTTGCATGTCATGAGGTAGAGATACTGTCATCCTCCATTGTACAGGGAAGTCATCACAGCTTAGAGAGTTAAGGTAGCTTTTTCCAAGATCACACATCTATAAACATCCAAGCTAAAATGAATCCCAAGCTAAATGCCTTCAAGCCTGTGCTGTTTCTCCTATACTATGCTTCCTTTGAAATTAGAACAAGCTTTATGCAGCCACAAGAGTTTGGTATTGATTGTCTGTTCCTTGGCACTTTGTTCCTGCTTTCTAGAACAGCTTTGCCAGCACAGCTTTCCAAGCTTGGGCAATTCAGAGTCCATACAGTACAATAGCCATCCCTTCCAACCTACCCCATACTCCATGGTGGCTTAGAAAGGAACTTACTGACAATTACACGCCCAAACTAGGTAATTTTGCTTTCTCAGGGACAAAGAAGTAAATCAGACTATACTCAAAATAGAACACAGGGAAAGGAGTTGGGAGAAACATATTCCTCCATCTCTGATTTTCCTTGACCAGTTCCCATAATTTTTTCATTGCTTTTCATACTAGTGATCCATGTCCCAGTGGAATTGAAAAGGTACCGTATTTAGCTTCTCACTGCCTTTCTGTGCCTGTCTATCAATTTCTGCAGCCACTTCCTCAGTTTCCCTAGCCTTGTTAGAAATGTTACAGGCTTTTGCCTAGCCAATGGAGGATTGCCATCCAGTGGTACATATGGGGAATTGCATGGCTCCCAGAAGAAAGAAAAACAGTTGCTGTCTTTCTCCCTCCCCCTTTGTAAAGGACAACCCCATCCATTCCCCACTCATATCTGAGGGATTAGTCTTTTCTTGGCTTGCTGCTCATTAGAAGCAGAGCAGAAGTAAAAGCAGGGAAATAGAAAGCAATGCGGGATTTCAGTCCCCACTCTGGTTCTCTTGTCCCTCCTCTCTGAGGGGTTCTCTGGGAGATGAATGCCAGGAGCTTCTGATGGGTGTCTTCTTTCAGAGCAACTGCTCCCCTTGGGTATTGATGGCGCTGAACTGATTACATCCGCAGTGTATGTCTTAAAAGGGGCTAACGCAAAAGAGCAGTTCACCACACATTAGGTACAAACAGCTTTTTAAAAAAAGCACACACACACACACACACACACACACACACACACACCAACTCCACTAGCATTCAGTGAACTGTAAGTTAAAATTAACAATGGAAAATATTTTTACACATGAAGCTGCCAGAGAAATGTTTGAGTAAAAATTCCCAGGGCTGAATAAGTGTTAGTTGAGTGCATATTTTCATACACTATTAGCAGGAGCCACAAATCACTCAGTTTTTCTTGAGAAGATGTTCAATAATGTGATGAACAGAAGTAAAAAATATGTGTGTGCTCTGAACCTGCCGTTTTGCTACCATACGTCATCACCTAGAAAAGCTCTCAGATACAGACACTGGTGTATACAGATCTTTGCTGAAGCATCCCTTAACAATAGAATCAAAGCACAAACTTGGAAATTTTTGATTGTGCAACCTAAGTTAATGTATAATCACAGATTAGATTTTGCTTAAGTCTTTATCCAAAAATCGTGTTCGTAGGCAATAAAGATTTAAAATTCTAAGGAAAGGATTAGTCCCTATCTATCTGTCTCTGTCTCTCTGTGTGTGTGTGTGTGTGTGTGAGTGTGTGAGTGTGTGTGTGAGTGTGTGTGTGTGTGTGTGTGTGTTTGGAAATTCCAGGAACAAAACTAACCACAGCTTTACTTTATAACATATCTCAATATTTAAAAAGAAAAACAACAGTAAAATACATAGAAAATGACTGTAATATAATATGTAAATAGCAATCACCTCTAAAATGGAGGATTATTGGTGATTTCACTATTTCCCTTATAATTTTCTACATTCTTCTTTTTTTTTCTATAATGAGTATGTAATGATTTTCTTTTTTAAAATATTTTTTGCAGTGCTGGAGATGGAACACAGGGTCATCTCACTTATACTGACACTTTTTAATTTTAATTTTATAGTCAGAAAAAATGGTAGAAAATTTAAAACTGGGCTAGGGGAATGCTAGACCAACTCCCCTGGCTGGTCGCCCCAGCAGAAGTATGAAAAACTTGTCTCTTCTGCAGCCACAAAGCTAGAGTTTCAGAAGACATTGACACATCTAGTGTCGATTGCATGAAAGCAGCGGAAATCTTCTCACTATCTTCCTGGCATACATACATGTTCAAGCAGCCCTTTCTTAAATTCTGTATTTAAGGAACTCACTGCCTCTGGCAACTACTTCAAAAATACAACCATAATGATAAGCCTTCACATATCTAGTGGTTTATGTTTATGAAGTTCCAATGAGGCAGCCTAGTTGCTCACAGTCCTGAATGGACAAGAGCATTTGTCTGCTTTTTCCAGATGACAGTCTTGAGTTAACCTGACTGCCAACGTTAAAGGGCTTCTTCTGTAGGACATTCAGTTACTGGTGTGATTACAATCCACGTTCCTTGATAGCCAGGCTGAGGTTTGTTCTGAGTCTTTAGTATTCAGGGTCTTATTTTAATTGATCTTATGCCCATCTTGCTGTGGCTCTAGCTCTTTCCTATGGTGACTTTGGATCTCAGCTGAGGCCCTGGTTGGGCAAACATGGCATAGAGCTCTGGTGAGAATGATGAATCTGATCATTTGATTCTCTCTGCTGCAAATCCCACCAGTTTCCACTTGGAAACCTTCAACTGTATTTATGAAACGTTGTTTTCATAAACTGCTGGTTGTTCAATAAGGCATAAAATAGCCAGTATAAGATAGTTATTTGCTCTGCAAAATCGTTTTTGTAACACAGCTTCAATGTCAGAGCAGTTACTGCATTTCTTTTACTTTCATAAGAGATGTGACACAGTAGATTAACTGTTGATGTGAAAATGCAGAGTTTCTCTTATAGCTGTCAGCAATCTTGTTCCATTCTTTTTCCATAGTTCTGTGGCCTATCTAGGGAAAGCATTTGTACATGTCCACTGCAAGGTCTAGTCCCAGACCCATTTGGATTTGTCAACGTCAGGAGGAAGCAACAGGGAGGAAGATAATTTTGTCTGACCTTGGGAGGGTGTCTGTGAGTTAGGTAAAACAAGCCAAGAATCAGTTCATTGAGGGTTGTCCTTGTCCAACGATATGGCCCCCATTTCCCATTCCATCTCCGGCTCTGCGAATAAGGAAGTCACATTAGAATTTTCAACCCTAGCTGAGGAAGTAAGAGAAATCCACTTGAAAAGAAGACTAAACCAAAAACGACAATAGAGTCACTCAAGATACCATGTTCTGCCAGTGAGGTTACTAGCTAAAGGCTGCCAGTTCGGTCCAAGACTAGGACAGAAATCTGCCCTGATCTAGATGCAAGGATTGGCCAAGAACACAGCCAGTAGGTCTGAGGACACTGTAGACCTGCTTTGCCTGGAGTCTTGCCTGGTCAAAGGCATGCCCACTTCCAGGAATGGAGCTCTCAACTCTGCAGGAGGCTTGCAGAGCCTTCCCATGCCTAATCTGCTGGCTGCTGAAGCTGGCACTTCCCTGTCCTGTGTTTGGGGCCTTCCCTCCCACTAACCCTGGGAAGAGCAAAGCATATTCCAGCCAGAGAAATGCCAAACAGCTGTGCTTGCCCCGTCTGTAGGCTTGACTGTTTTCCCAGCACTGACATGAGGGATTCACTGAAATGACTGAGAAAAACAATTGGTTGATTCTAGGACTGGTGTTGGGGGTGGGGCATGTATTATGGCAGATGAAATCAGCTTGCAAAAGGCTAGATTTGTGCTTCAGTTCCACACTATATCTCTCTACCGTGCTGCTTAAAGGGGACAGGGGCTAACAGCTAATTTACCATATGTTAAAAAAAAGGTACAAATAGAGTTTAAGGTATGTTTGCATCCATACAGTGGCTAAATGTTGTCCCACTTTCCCATTATTTCCCATTATCCTTAATGTGAGCTAGGGAGTGCAATATATAATTCTTCATGAAGTCTCAGAAAGTGTTCACCAGCAGATATAAGTTATGTAAAGATCAATGACTTATCATGAAAGGACTATGGTTTGTTAGTTCTTTGAGATTTTCATACAGTGTATTTTGATCATATTCACTTCCAGCTCCTCCCAGATTTGACACTCCCCCTTCCCTACCCACCCAACTTGTTGTCTTCTTTTTGCTGATTAAAGATCCATCAAATCCAATTTATACTGCCTATATATTCTTGGATGTGACAGCATACACAAGACTTTTTGTGATCTCAAACTAAACAAAATCCCAGCATGGAGAGGAGAGTGGGTCACAAAGAAAGAATTCTTACTATGAAAATGTTTCCATCCTCAGTGATAGAACTAGAAAAAACAAAGTGTTTGTTCAGTGCTGAAATACTTTATCACCTTTATGTTGTGTCTAAAAAGTGTTATTCTTACTAGTGCTATGTGTGGGTTTTGTTTTATTTTGTGTGAAATTTTATTTTTATGTGTATGATGTTTTGCCTTTCTTTAAGTCTGTGCACATGTATGTAATGCCCACTGAGACCAGAAGAGATCATTGGATCCCCTGGGGTGGGAGTTGCAGACAGTTGTGAGCTACCACATGGTACAGGGAATAGAACTGGAGTCTTCTGGAAAAGCAGTCAATGCTCTTAACTGCTCAGCCATCTCTCCAGTCCCTTAGGCTGTGACTTTTATTACGGACTGTATAAATAAGTTACTTCTTAGTTTTCTTTGAGATCTTACTATACATCTAACTTCAGATGCTTTCATTACACTTAATAAAACAATAAATATATTAACAAGAAAGAAAACACTCTTAGATCCTTATGTGGACACAGAATTACACATTTGAGCCCTTTTTACTATGTGCCTTCTTTGATTCTCAGATCCTAAAGTATTCTCAATCTAAGACTCTTATCGTTAGTTCTCTACACAGTCTAGATTATTTGACCTTGTGAAGTAGAACTCTCCTTCTAGGCCTCATTACTGCCATTTGTAAATAGAGAACATGAAATCGGATGAGTTCTGGTACTATGAACTTGGACCTTTTCTACCTTTATTTCCCTATCAGTGTGTATATATTCATTATATTCATCTTCTTGTTGTCTTTCACAAGTGCCCATCTGCCTTGAAGTTCTTTTTGTTTATATTTGTCTAAGATACTCCAACCTCTTGACTAATACTACCCTTCCACCTTACATTCGTTTGATAATTCCTCCATTTATATATTCATTTATTCATTTTCTCATTCATCCAGATAAGCAGTGTGCTTGCCTTGTGCTTAGTATAGTGCTGAGTTGTGTATGTACATACTGTAAGCACTTCTCAGCATTGTGTGTGTGTGTGTGTGTGTGTGTGTGTGTGTGTGTGTGTGTGTGTGTGTGTGTGTGTGTGTGTGTGTGTAAAAGATAGGAGGTGACTTGTGAGGGATCCTGCTGCTATCTTGAGTTATCACCTTGCTGGAGTCACCCTCACTTTCAGGTACTTCCCCTGATAGGCATCTTCAGACTTTCAGACTTTCAGGGTCAGCCACCCTGTACTTCAGATTTCAAATGATCAATTCATAGGTAAGCAGTGAAAAATGAAACGACTTAAAGGATGTTAAAACTTGAAAAGGAAAGTTGAAAATCAGCTAATGGAAAATGTATATCTTCCCCCACCCCAATGTCATGATAGGATATCCACGATGTGTCTCATGAGACTCTGGGAACAAATCCTAGTAGCAGCAGAGCTATTGTTGTGTCTTTAGATTGAATAGTTCAAACTTGGAGTCAAATACTCTTGCCTAATTCTTGCTTTATAGAACGCAAAACTGGCCATATGTGGTTATGTACTACAGTGTCCATTTGCTCATAATATATTCATGGTGCTGCAAACCCAGTCTTTTTAGGGGGGGTGAATAGCACCCAATGAAGAAGAGGAGGAAGAAGAGGAAGAAGAAGCTGCCACCTACTGCCTAAGGACCTTTATTCTCCAATTCCAAATGCTCTTTCTCAGTGATGTTCTCACCTGAAAGCTCAAATGATCCCAGATTCAAGTGAACTTCAATGTGGACATCATAATCAGAGTGAGCCTTGACTTATTTAAGTTCTCATTACTGTCGCTCAGAAGTCTCCACACCTTGAATCCAGATTGTTTGCCTCCTTAAACATTTGCAATTAAACTGACGTCACAGGCATGGTTAACTGCATGGATTCCTTGCCACAGGCTGGCCTTTGCCTTTTGGTATCTTATTAACTTCTTTTCTTGGAACTACTGGAGTCTTTGTATCTTCTTGATACCTGGTTTGACCTGCTTGACCCTTGAGCTGTTGCCCAAGAGACTGTAACATATCTTGACTAGAGTGATTGTAACCTAAATTAGGTAACTTCTGTTCTCTATCTTGATACCACTCCCTTAATTGTGACAATGATGATTTTGGTCCCATACAAGCCTCCTTCCCTGGAAGGAGACACCAAATGACAATGATGCATGAGTTGTTGAGCTGACAACTGACTAGGACATTGACAAGATATTTTTGCTTTTTTATTTTTATTTTTGCTTTTGGTTTAAATCTTTCAAGTATGTTTTAAAAATCAAGAAAATAATATAATTTGGTTTATCAATTTAAAACAATAAGAAAATAAATAACCTCTTATTAATTTAAATTTTGTGATCATCATCTTTCTCTGGGACTTTTATTACACATACTTCCAACCACCACTTTCCCCTCCAACCCTCATCCTGTCACCATTCTTTTTGGAGGTGCTGATCTCTGCTGTCATACTGTATCTTTTCAGGTCTTTCTGTCACCATTCACTTCTTCTCATTCAGAGATGACATAGCTAATGATGAATGGTATCCAGGGCCATGCAGTTGGGTTGTATGGGCTAACATGGCATATTCTTTTCCTTATTTTTTTTAGATTTTTTAATTTATTTTAATTTATGTCTTTGAATGTTTTTCCTGCATGTATGTATGTGTACGATGTACATACGGTCTGTAACCAGGGGAAGAGGGACTCAGAAGATGGCATCAGACCCCTAGAACTGATGTTAGGCATGGTTATGAGCCACCATGGAGGTGTTGGGAATCAAAGTCAGGTCCCCTTCAAAGGCAGTAAGTGCTCTTAACCACAAAGCTACTTCTCTAGCCTTAAGCAGACTCTTTTTTATAAAAATTGGGCTTCAATTAGAGCTGCCTTTGTTTGTAAAGAGGCAGACTGTGGTGATTGAAGCTAGTAAGTTGAGTGTGCCTGAGATCAGTGTGAGAACATCAAGTGCCTAGTATACATAGGACATCATGACAACAGAGGAGATATACCCTTACCTCAGCTGCCCGTATAAGGAGAAGTCATGTTTTTGGAAAGGAGAATGAGCTATGATGGTTCTCAAGTGGATATGATTTGACCCCCCTCTAGTTTTCAACATTTCTGGTCACTTTATTTTATTTCCCATTTTAAAATCCTGTTTTCTCTTGACATAATTGATAGTTTACTATTTGTTGTATTTTAAAAATTCTGCTTTCATCCTTCTGTGTCTTTGTCTTCCCTCTTTTTCCCTTTAACTTGGATTTCTTAGATGCTTGGTCCTCTGCTCTTTGTTTTTGTGTTCATCTCAGGACTCTATGCTGTGTCTGTAGCCCAAAATATGCTCAAGTTCTAGTTTGGAGACCCTAGGGATATTTCTATAGTCTTCATTGTGATTCCCACCAGTAAAGAACCAAGTCATAGACGATAAGTATGTTATATGTAAATGAGAAAATATCATAAGGAAACTCATTTATATATAATTAAGTTTTTTATTTAATGCTAAAAATGTTAAACAAAACAATTCCTGGTCATACTTCCACTTTCAATTAAAGCAATACCTTTTTTTGTCCCAGATAGAAACCTTCATTATCATCTTGGACTGTTCCATCACTATCATTTTTCTGCCATCTGCTTGTCTAACTGCATGGAATGTTTTCTTGAAAAATCAAAAAAAATTA
>LZPO01095773.1:967103-1015312 GCA_001675575.1 Neotoma lepida
TTGGAAAGAAAGAAGTCAAACTCACTATTTGCAGATGATATGATAGTATACTTAAGTGACCCCAAAAATTCTACCAGGGAACTCCTACAGCTGATAAACTCNTTCAGTAAGGTGGCAGGATACAAGATTAACTCAAAAAAGTCAGTAGCCCTCCTATATACAAACGATAAATGGGCTGAGAGAGAAATGAGAGAATCATCACCCTTTACAATAGCCACAAGTAATATAAAGTACCTCGGGGTAACCNTAACTAAGCAAGTGAAGGATCTGTATGATAAAAACTTTAAGTCGCTGAAGAAAGAAATAGAAGAAGATTTCAATTCTTTATCTTAGGGAGATCAAGGCTGACCTGACTCAAAGATGAATATGGCAAAGGAGCAAAGGTGGAGCATGCAGAACAATTGTGCTTACAGAGTAGAAGTATGGAGGGTGTGGAGGCAGCTTGGTTTTGACTTCCTAAGGCACAGTATTTCTCAGCACAGTGCTATGCAGATAGATGGAGAGTTCAACAAGTGGAAGGTGCCAGTGTTACTTTTGAGGCAGCCAGTGACAAAGAAGCTCATTGAAGATCCATTTGTGACCCCAGCTGTTCTTGAGTTACACATCCATAACCGTTGCCTTCCCTAAGTTCCATGGTCTCTACAATGAAGGGGTTGGACTCCCATTACTCATTTTCAAACTTGGCCCCTCAGAGTTCCAACAGGAAGGGAGGAAGGAAGACTGAGGATGACTTCAGTTACCCTAAGTCACCACTCAGAATCTCAGGGCTTCAGGACACAAGTCCCGATCAAATTATGTTCTAGCTCTGGGCATCATTCTGCATACCTATAATCAGCAGCAGTCAGGAGTCATAAGCAGGAGGATTACAAATTTGATTCCTGCCAGTGCTATGTAGCAAATTAAAGGGAAAAATAGTTTATTATCAGCAGTTCTCATGCTTGTCAGTCTTTATTCCCCTCCTCCAAATTATTAAGTACTCCAAATTGTTTTTGCTTATATGGGATATAAGTATTAATATTGCCTATGTTAGGAGTTAAAACTGAAAATTTCAACAACATGTTTTAATTCATTTTAAATGAAGATAGTGCACTCATGAAATGTTATCACAAATAACACAGAAACTAGTTATATGAAAAACCAATTTGAAAAATAAAACAAAAATAATTAGCAAAAGGTAGTGCTTTACATTTTGCAAATACTTGATATTTGGTTTCATAAAGATTCGTGGGCTTTCATATAAACTTATTTCTTTGATCTGATGTGATCTAGGATGAGTTGAAATATATGGCTAGAATCCAGTCTTACACAGACATATATCCCAACACTGGAGACACAGACAAGACAGACATATTCCAGGGACTCTCTGACCCACCAACCGAACCTAATTGGTGAGCCCCAGGTCCTATAAAGAAACAAAGAAACAAACAAAACCCCTCTTGTTTCAAAAAGTCAAAATGAATAGCTGCTGAGGAATGACACCCAGAGGATTCACCTCTGACCTGCATACACATACATAGAAAAAAAATGACTCTGCTAATATGATTTCAAATCTACTCATCAGAATCCCAGGTAATTGAAGAGTCAAGGATTTTGAAACTGATCAGGATCATCAAGATTCCACCCCGAGGCTTTCTTTCCTTTCCTCTTAACATGTTGAGAAAGGCCCTTGGAATTGTGCCTCAGTCCTTCCTGGATGGTGAGAGGTATGTCATCCTGACAGTGACAGTTTCAGTGCCTGAAAATAGCATGGAATGGCTTGAACGATTTAATGGCATCCCAGAATGAGGCTGAGCTGCCCATAGAGTGATATAGACTGCAGGAGCCATAGATTCAGTAGCCATCCAGCTGTCTGATCACTGAAGGAGAGAGACAGGCCATAAGGACAAGTTTCGGTGATACACTCACATGCCATCATCTTGAGAGCTAGTTATTCATCATTATTATTTATTTCCTAAATCCACATCACAGCCAGTGTCAAATACCATGGGATCTAACAGCCTGCAGAACCCACTGAAACTTCTCATGGAACAGAGAAGGCAGCACTGTTTCTTTCCTTGCCATAGTCAGGATTGATTCTGTGACATTTCTCTCATAAAATCACATGGGATTCTCTGGCCTTGGTTCTTACAGCTGAGAACCTTCCTCTCTAGGTCCTCTGCTGAAATGGGTGCTGTGAATCCCATGGGCACGGACCCGGACCAGAGGACAGTTCCACAACAATCGAGTAGACCTGCTAGTTCCAACCTTCAATCTGTAAGCATGCACAAGAGACACTCCTGGGCTGTGGAGGAGGGGAGGGCCCCCCACTCCCATTCTGTCCCTGTTTGCTTTGTTTCTCCTGCTGGCCTAAGCATTAATTAAGAGGCCCAGATCCAAATGCCCAGCATTACAGCCAATCATTTGGGCTAATTGGGTGTCTCCAATTTAATGGAACTCTTCGCAGAGTTAAAAATAAAACTAAAGCTCTGAGAGAAACTGAAATCCTGTACAATACTGATGCGAATGTAAGATGGTCCAGCTGCTGTGTGGAAGTGTTTGGCAGTTTCTCAAAAAGTTAAACACACTATTAGCATATGATTCACTCTTCTACCCTTAGGTACAAATCTAAGAGAAGTGAAAACACATGTCTCTACAACAACTCACGTATGAATCTTCATAGTGGTGTGAATTGTGACTGTGCAAAACGGAAACAATCCAAATCCTCAGAAGTGGGTGAACTGACAAGCCAAACATTGGTGGAGCCATTCAGTGGAATATTGTTGAGCTATAAACAAGGTCAAACTTGATACGTGCTACAACATGAACCAATCTCCAAAACATTACGCTAAGTAGTGAGATATGCCAGATTTTAAAAGGCCACATTTTATGATTTCACTTATATGAATAATCTCAGTAGGCAAATCCATTTAGACAGAAAACACTTGTGGTTGTTGTACACTGAGGGGAGGGGGAGCTAGAGTAACAGCTTAATGAGTACAAGGTTTCCGTTGAGGTGATGAACATGTTTGGGGACTAGATAGAGGTGATGGTTTGATAATATATGACTATTCTAAATCCCATTGAATTCCACCTTTTAAATCATTCATCCTTTATTACATGGATTCACCTCAATTTAAAAATACAGAACATGTATAAAACCTACCTGAATTCCTGACTACTGTTTCCTCCCTGACTGTGTTCTCTCATGAATGTCTGCGGAGTCAGGAACCCAGTTCCGAGATGTGAATGGCAAATGGACACAGCATGGTTTATAGGTATTTTCAGTAGTTAGTAGTCTGGTGGAATTACCCCTTATAATGCATGATTTCCTATGCTTCTAGCTTCACTGTGATGTCATGGAAGGCATGGGTCCTGTCTAACTCAGTCTTACTTCCCATGTGCCTAAACTTTCCTAGTACATAAGAGACACTCAATAGTGTGTTTGATGAATGAATGAATGTATCCATTGCATTTCTCAGTCCATCTCTATGGTAATAGTGCTAGTAATAATTGTAGCCCAAGATGTACTCAGGATAGATCTATTGACTTGATAAGGGAGTGAGGATATAATTGTTTAGATGCATTTTACTTCTTAAAATTTTGGATATGGGGGTAATAGAGCATTTTGGTTATGGAAAAGAAGGAAGGAAGGAAGGAAGGAAGGAAGGAAGGAAGGAAGGAAGGAAGGAAGGAAGGAAAGAAGGAGGACAGGTATGATATACAACACAGATGAACCTTGAAATCAATATGCTAATATGCAACTACTACCATATGATTGTTTTTACTTGAAATGTCCCAGAGAGACAAATCCATAGAGACTGGAACTACATTTGGCAGTCAGGGTCTGAGAGACCAACAGGATAGGACAGGTGGATCTAAAATGTCAAGGATTTCTATTGGAAATGATAAGATGGTTTTGATGATGATTGTATATTTCTGTGAGTACACTGAAAACCACTGAATTGTACACTTCAAATAGATGGGTTGTATGGGAAATAAAACTTTTACACTTACATGTATCAGAAGAGTAGAGGATAAATTTTGAATCAAAGTGAGATATGCCTGTATTTTGAAGGGACAACCATGTAAAATGTAAGGTACATGCACAAAGGGTTTCTCTAGAGAAAGGTCCCTTTAAATTGAGCCTCCTATATAGGAGCAGCTCTTGTGTGTTTCCAGATCATTACCCATCTGATGAGGGGTTAAGGCCAGAGTAGCTTAAAGCCAGAGTGTGAAGGGCAACTGCCAAAAGTTGGGTAGCTAGAGATTGATTGTAATATATGTCAGTGGGAAACTAGGATTTGATTTTTACAAAACCAGCTCCCTGGTGCTTTCTGCCTTGACTGTGATACAGAGCACTCCCCATTTTGATGAGGAAGAGTGAGCGGGCCAAATGAGGGGCCACTTCTGTAATTAGCAAGTCAGCAAGGCCCAACTTCAAACAAGCACTACCAAATTCTCCTTCCATTCTTTGAGAATATGCTGAGAATCTTAGTGTTTGTCAGACTCTGATCTACTACTATGCAACCATCACTAGTGAATGGAGGTGGGGCTTCTTGCACCAACATGTGTGGAGACATTCAGGAAGTATCTCTGGATGCAGATGTCATCTAGATCCCTTGCTTTTCAGTATGAAGACACTCCCACAGCATCATCCCAGTTCACTGGCAACTTGGAGACCAAGATCAACATCTCTCATGTCTCGAGGAGGTGGCCTAAGCAGCCTGAGGTGGCATACCAGTTCATATGGGGCAGGTGTTACAAAGCACTTTACTTGACAGGCTGTTCTGGTGGCATCTTTTTTCTTTGTGTCCAGAGAACAAAGGCTGCCAAAAGTGTTCTCAAAAGGCTGAGAGCAAGGTACTATCCAAGGCTCTGTTAGATCAACTTTGTTACAGAAATTGCAAAGTCAAACATATACAAAAATTCAACATGGAGGTACGTCTTTTGTACTAGGAATGTAGCTGAAGAGAAATGAGTTGATTCCACTCTGCTTGTGTGAAAAGCCCACAGACGTTGGAATGAGAGCAGCCTGGAAGCTCCTTTCTCTGTGTGTTCTCTGTGCTGCAATGGGCAAGGCACTTCATCTCTTCAAGGCTCAGTTTCCTGGCCTGAGCAAGAAGTTCGGAAAGAACATCTTACAGTTACTGTTAGAAAAGAAAGCCTGGTCTTCATTCCACAACCCCTGCTACCAGCTTCCCCTGGCCCTTTTGTTCTCATTCCTCCCTCTTGCGGGGGCAACTAGAGTTTTTTTCTTGTCTTTTTAAGAGAAAATGTGGTGCTTTTCAGCTCCTAAACTAAAAGTCGTAAGAGCTAGGAGATTGGTTTGGGGCCTATGCTGACCTCTTTGAACCTCTCTCTATAGATCCTTCTCTCTCTCAGAGGCTATAAATGAAGAGTTTGGGTTTGATGGTCTCTTCCTGTTTTAATAAGTTTAAAACTAAGTTGCTATCAAGTTGTTGATGGCCTGGTTTGCCATGCTAGTGGATGGACTCTACCATTTAGTACCAACACCTATTATTTCCCAAGGCATCCACTCACCCTTTTACCACAGTAATCCCATGGGGCATTTTAGAATAAGGCACATAGTCTTCTTCTAGCCCCTTCCGTCTGCACGTTGGTATCCTTGCCCTACATTTCTGGATTCTGCCTCTCCACTATAATCATATTTTTGTATTGATAAAAATATAGAAACAATAGAAAAAAGACAGCTCTACTCGCTGTTCCAGGGAGACCTGATCTGCCTGCCAATTCCCTTTCCCTGAAGGTACCTGGCCCACCCACAGCCACTTGATTTATGTCTAAGGCGCAACACAGCTCTGGGGAAGATTTACACCGAGTTCTCATCTAGCCTCCTTGTGTTCAAGTGGTTTGCACTCTATCCTGGAATTCAAAATGAAAAACAGTCCCTTGAGAAGCATGAAGAGAGGCATACATGGAAGTACTTTGGAGTGTGCTGTCCCCCGCTCTCAGTGGAAGTGTGCTACACCTAGCATGATTATATACAGTGACCATTTCAATATCAGGGCCACATTGAGATAATCACAGAGTCTAATGTGCAAAGCATAATATTTGGGGCTGGAAGACTGAATACTTCTGTCCTAGTGGCTTCACTAGCTATATGACCTTGAGTAAGTTGCATTCTGAGGCCCGTCTATCTTCATTGTGAAATGAGAATGATCTCTACCTTACACCTACAGCATTACAGTAAAGGTAAAATCAGTTTCAGTTAGAACAACTTAGTGGCTAATGAGCTTGGGGACAGGCATCCTGTGATTCTGAATTTGAATGCAGACTCTACCACTTACTGAGCTAGTCCTTCTGAGCTGCGTTTTTCTTTTCTTTTTGAATTATGTTTTTAATTGCATCTATTTACTGTTTGTTTGTATTTGTGTGCATGTGCGTACACATAGGCATGTACATGCCAAGGTCAGAGGAAAGCTTGAGAGAGTTGGTCCTGGGGATCAAACTCAGGTTGTCAGGATGGCTGAACAGGTGCATTTTCCCCCTGAGCCATCTCCACATCCCAGCCTGTGGTTTTCTTATCTACACAGTAAATTTAGACTATTTGTCTGGGTGAATAGTTCCTATAAAGCATATAGTGCCTGCCGTAGAGTAAGTACTAGTTACATGCTAGTTAATGGTATGGATGTTATTGTTTGCCATCCAGGGATAGGTCCGAGTAATTCTGAAAAACATGTATTTCTCTGACCGACTCTGCAAATGCACCCTGTACTTGGTATTTTGGAGGACAAAGGCACTGAGTATTTTTGGTCCTGGTTTTGACTACAAGCCACAAAACTATTAATTAGTCATTCAAAAGAAATGCTTCCATAGATAGTGCAGGGAAAATCTGACTAGGAGCACTATACCTGCTCTATTATTTATTTTTTTATTTGGTTAGTGTGATAAAATACCATGATCAAAAGCAACTTACAGAAAAAAGTTTATTTGGACTTATGGTCCCAGAGGGAGAGTCCATAATGACATAAGAGATATGGCATTAGGCAGCAAAATAAAATAGTACTTTCTCTTTGGTAGATGTGGTGTGTTTAAATCAGAGCTGTCCACCCATAAGCTCAAGTATTCAAACACTTGGTCTGTGGTTGGTGGCGCTCTTTGAGGAGGTTATGGTACCTTTAAAGGTTTTTTTTTTGTTTTGTTCTTGTAGTCATTTAGAGAACAATCCCAGAAATGTGTTTTTGTTTATTTTTCACATTGGAGGAAGTACATCACCAAGGCCAGACTTTGAAGTTTTATAGCCTCACTCAGCTTCTAGTTCATTCTCTCTCCTTCCTAAATGTGAATAAGGATATGATCTCTCAGCTCCCAACTTTTGCAGAAGACACTAGCTGGGTAAGTGGAGGCAAGAAGAATAGTGCCATATCAAAGTCCTTGTCACAGTTGCTTTTAAAAAATAATGAAGACCATTACTCAAATGTTTCATTTACTTGATCCCATGCATCATATCTTCGAAAACATCTGAATAAGATGATGTAGCTACCTTCCTTCCTTCCTTCCTTCCTTCCTTCCTTCCTTCTTTCCTTCCTTCCTTCTCTCTCTCTCTGTCTCTCTGTCTCTGTCTCTGTCTCTCTCTCTCTCTTTCTCTTTCTTTTTCATGAAGATTGTTGATGTATTAAGTTGAACAGATATTTTGTCGATCACTTGGTTTGTGCCTTCTGTTGGGAATTGCTGCAGATCACAAATGGCTCCCAGTTTTGTTGAGAAAAATGAGACTGACAGTTTGAAATAACCAAAGAACAGGAGCTGCAGTTCAAACACAATTGCCAGAACCCTTGCTCACTCAACTTCAGCTCACAATTAACTCTTCATTTTGGAACAGCTAGAATGAAGTTTCCAGTCAAATCTATTGCTCCCACCATGATTTGACCTCATCAGAAACCTATGCTCCTAATGAAAATGAGTGCCATATATCTAGAATGCAGCACCCCATGAGTCAGATCCTGTTTGCGACTTCACTAAACATTTCTCGGGAGTGATCTCAATCCTCACGCTAGCACTGGCCAAACAATTACTTGTTAGGGACCTTTTTACAGTCCCTGTGGTGAAACATGCTAACATATTAATGAAACAGTTACACTCCATGCTGGCAATTTGCCACACTTTTTGTCTGTGTCAACATAAAATATTAGGGATACAACAAAGTTGTAGTGCCCTGCATGGTTGACTGTAAAAGATACAGTGGAAACTTTTTTGCTGATTTGAACTAGTGCTAAAATAGCATGCATTGTGCATCTTCCAGACCCTAAACTCTTAAACCTGGAAGTAAAATGGGAGGCAATAACCCCAAGTGCTTCATTATATTAATTTTATATTATATTACATATTGAAAATGACTTTTTTCAGGTCTCTCTTACAATGGATGGCAAGTCTGTTATACTCGGGGAAATCTCTAAGGGACTCTTGGTTCTTTCCTTTCTGCTGAAAAATATACATGTGAAGAAATTGAGGAAACATACTACTAGGTCCCATCATACAACTACAGATGTTTGCTGACCGGGAACTCTAAGGCATGTATGACAATAGTTGCTAGATTTCAACTGATGAGTCAGCTTGTGCCTGCATACTTACTCTGTAACTCACACAGGGGTCCTGCATCATGAATGCTAATACTTCTCAAGAGGCAGGATATCAGGTTTTCTACGGTTTGTGTCCCTCCATTTTATTTGGTTTTGCTTACTCCATTACAAAAGACTCATTTCCCTGCTTTGGAAAAGCCTAAATTGATAAATAGGTGCTGTAGATGCCTTCAGATGGCCAAGGGCAAGTTAAGAACAAACCCATTCCCACCATAACCTGAGAATTCCTTGGTCCCCAGGTTCTTAATGAATCATCACTAGAGGGCACTCTTATGATGCCAAACTGGAAGAATGTTACTCAATTCTGGTGTGTGAGAGTGGGAGTCCAGGGAGGAAAAAGGAGGGTGGTCTGCCAGGAATGCAGACACTAACCAGCTGAGAGCAGGCATGTGCAGCTGAGAACTGATTGATTTACTAGCAGCAGAGAAGAAAATTCTTAGTTGAAAGGGGCTGTGCAGCAATTTTTCTCATCAGATCCACTTTGTTTCCAAAACATGATTGGTGCTTCAGCAACAAAGGGCCCAGGTATTTAGCATTGTTCTTCAAATGAAAAGAATAAAAGAATCATTGATTGATAATGAGCGAAGTAGTCAATGTAAGTTAGCAAGAAGCATAAAAAGGGTGTTTATAAATTAACAGCTACTTGAAAAAAAGAATGAAACATCCCTGGTGTCTTTTGTAGTTGTTTTTCCAGTCTTTTGCAGCCCTTGGTCTTTAGTTGTTCTGAAGTGTGGTGTGATTGTGTCTGAGAGAAGATGCTTGCTTGCTGCCTCTAAGCAAACTCTAGTAGACACAGTGTGAGTGACATACTATTAAGATAGGTCCTGGGCCTGGCTCAGGTGAATCCCTGTCCCCAGAAGGATCCCAGCATCAGGGGAAGGTTGAGTGACTCCAATAGTCCCTAAAAGATGTCACCCAGTCCTTGGAGTGTCTCTTTACACAGCCTCATTCCAGGGATAGATCCATAGAGACTGAATGTAGACTTATGGTAGTCAGGGCACTCGGATCTAAAATATCCGAAGTTAATGGGTAATGCAGAAATATCTTTCTGTATCACTTGTTTATAGCAGCCACTTGTGTTCTGACTCAGACATGATGTAATAGGCACCTCGAGATAGGAGCTGATTCTTTCTTATCATTACAAGTGGTAATGAAAGGATTTGCCACCCCCAAAGAACTGATATGTCAATATTACTCACTTATTTAAGTTTATGGCTCACAACAAATATAACCTCAGAGATTTAACATGCTAAGTCATCAATAGTGTTCCTTAAATTGGCTTAGTATGCCCAAGTAAGGTAGCTCCTAGCTTGTGCTCCCAGTATCAAATTCTCAGGCATGGCCATGCGCAGATGCCTGGGGAGCTAGTGAGCTGTCTGGGGATCTGATAGGAGTAGTAGGGAACTGAGGACCAACTTGTCTACCCAGCCTTTGGTATGGGAGTCTTTTAGAGGAATTCAGGAGTTTTTCTGTCTAGTGTTTCTGTTTGTGAAACTTAGCCTATATAGTTCATGGGAATGTTCCTGTCTGTGCCAAGTTTATCACAGAGTCATAGAATATTAGAGTGAATAGAGAACTTGGAAAGGAGACCTAGTCAACTAATTTCTCTGATTAGGAATGGTCTTGCCAAAGTTCTGAGCCAGATAATGGCAGGTCTGCAATGAGGACCTTAATTATTGAGTTCTAGTCCAAGCTTCTTTGTGTACCCTTATACTATATAGTATTTGTTTCTCCCTCCCTTCATTGAATCTAGGGAATAAGCAACCAGTAGCTATGAATGAAACACATCACTATAGTAGATCTGTGTATGCTTTGTATTATTAGGGGGTATAATTTTAAAAAAACCTTTCTAGTTATCAGAAGATTGGAGGTAAAATCAATGAACAGTAATTACTATGGTTCTAAAAGGCTCTGTATTCCTATGACTGTTACCCAAATTAAAAAAAAAACACAAACAAACAGTTTGAAATCCTTGTTGGCTGGCAGAAAATAGGGAGACACAAGGGTAAGTTTGGAAATCAACTTGAGTATCTTAGAGAAAGGGAGTTACTGTGAAAGGAACAACCAAAACAAACTCAGAGGACTTCACAGTTGTGGCAAAGGCTAGGCCTTGTGGAACTAAACAGATACTCAAAAAACACAATGTAGGAAAGATGATTTGGATTGAGTCTTCTCAGGCCAGCCCTGAAGTACCCTGTCTGATGCAGTGTGCATGATTTTATGTGGTAGCATAGACTGAAGAATAATACAAAGTGGTCAAACAGTATAGCACAGATGTTAGGGCACATCTCTCCACTATACTAATAAATGTGGTTGATTTCCATGTGGCCATTGACATAGGTCTTTTTGAGCATTTTTTGACAACCTGGTTCTGTTCTCAGAGAAAGATGACTCAGTGACAGGCCTGGGAGCTATTTCTGTGGTCTGCCTCAATCACTATCATTTTGGACTATTCTCTTATCTGGTCTTCCTCCTGGACAAAAATAATCTTATATAAAGTTTACTGCATGTTGACTCTGATTCTTGTCTTCTGCCACAGGGTTTCTGTGTATGATCTCATTGAATCATTACAAGTAACTTGAGAACTACTTTTCTGTACTCAAACTCATTGGCCTGTTTACAAAAGGCACCAGGTTTCTGCTCAGAATGAATTACATTCTCTTGTAACTGAGCATCACCGATAACAATATATTTTATATGTATCTCAAATATCATTGTGATTGCAGACATTATACTTGTCACATTTAGTAGGCAAGAGAGTTGAGCAGGGAGTTTTCAAATTTTTTATGTAAATTTTCCATCATAAAGAACCAGGCACTTTGTATATTTAAATAAACAGAGCTGTTTTCCCAGACAGAATGGTCTTTGGCCACATTTCAATTTGGCCACTGTTGTTTTGGCCATGTCTCACTTGCTTGTGAATATAGGAGTGCTGGGATCGCTGAACTACCAGTGGCAGGTTGTATTGAGAAAACAACTAGAGATTGGTATATTTTAAACTAACACAGTTCCAAAATGGAAGGTAAAGGTATTAGGCTTGGTAATGGATGTGTTAGAAATCAGCTTGTTGAACTATTTCATCTCCTGAATCTTCTTGAGAAAGACGATGGAGAAGATCATTGCACAAGATCAAATGAGTCATTGGGAAAACCAGGGATCCTGATTTCTGAGCAAAAGCTCTTACATTGTTATTCTATTTTGCTTTTCTTAAGATCTTGATTTGGGTCTTAATATCAAAGTGAATTGCTTTAATTTTATTTCTGAAGCCTTAAGCAACAAACCTAACACTGTAAACACCAAAGGTAGATGCCATAGTTTGAGATTCCTAGTTAAAATGAATCCCCTCTGAAGTCATTTTCCTCAATGGTATAGGCACTTCTAAGTGGCCCAAACTCCAGTGAAATAGGCCCTATCATCCATGCTCATGCAATCTACCCCAATTAAACTTAGTGGGTCACAGCAAATGGCATGAGAGTAAGATTTGTCATAACTGGGGAAAGAGAGGCTCAACAGGATAGATAGGATGAGAAGAGAGAGCAATGGGAGGAATCTAATAAAAATATATTGTATACATGTATGAAATAGTTGCAAAGAAAAGATGAATTCCTCTTTAGAATTTCAAAATCTCAGGTACTCTCACATTCCCATTATTCTGGTGATGTGTTTTGAATTCACTTCCATCTTTTGCCTTCCCTACTAACTTGCCATTTTTAGATAGTTTCTAACATTTGAAGGTTGATCCCACGTTCCTGAACTTAGCCCAGTATCTAAGTCTCCTTTGTCTTCCCAGGCCTGTTGTTTTCCCAGGATGGGGCTTGCTGAGGACTAATGGGTCTCATCTCAGCATGTCACCTGGGCCACTCTTAGAGGAAACAATAACAGTCAATGAGAAAAGCTCTATTAAGATATGGAACTGAGTTGCTATTGACAGTGCTATTGAGAGACTTGCTGTGTTCACAGACTTTCAAAATGCAAGCACTGGGAGGCTTATGGGCCAGATTGAAAGAACCCTGACTGACAGCCTTTGGCAAGGGCTTTTAAGGGGAAGAGACCATAACTTATAGTGTTCCTTCTAATCAGAAAGCAGTTCTTCTACTACAAATGTGACTGTGATGCCATTGGTTGTGTTCTCCATACATAAAGACAAGAATAAATAAAACCAGGAGAAATGCTCTCACATATGGTGTATTTCTGGAAAATTCTTATTTCAAGCATATGGCCCACAAAATATTCCACAAGATTGCAAAGCCTGCAGAAAGGAAGGGTTTTGTTTGTTTGTTTGTTTGTTTGTTTTATCCACTGCTGTATCCTATAGCAATCCCTGGCACATAATGGAGAATAAATAGAGTTTGAGTGACTTCATGATTAAAGGATCTTTTTAAAAGCTTCCATTTGAGAACAATCCCAAAGGGAGAGTATGTGTACATTTGTATAAAATAAAATTTTAAATTCATTCCTTTTCTTCTAATCAGTATGCATCTCTTTCTCTCTCTTTTTAACCTCCCCCCGCCATGGTCTTTGGTCACTTGCAATGACTCTCAACCCATTTGATTGCTGTACCTGTAACATCTTCATGGATCGTCATTGAATTCTGCACCTCTGGCTGTCTGGACACCCAGGTAAGGCAATGTGCTCCTTAAAATCCAATCAGTGCAAACCCTGGGAAAATATTAACACATACGAGGGAAGTTTGCCTAGAAATAAAACAAAATGATACTCTGAAGAGATAATAACTCCTGATTGAAGTTAAATTTAACCCACTCCTGATACAAATCAATAAGTCAATGGAAATATTTACATCATTTTGAGGATTTCCATTAAGATAGTATAATAGAAATTATGGTTTTAGAAACTACTGTGTGCTTTGCTTTGGAATTTACTGGAGCTAAAAAAATCAACACGTGGTTGTTTTCATTTTTTCTTATTGCTGTTTTTGTTAGGGGTTTTTGTTTGTTTGTATTTTCATCCAAAGTTGTATTTTCTTTTGTTCACCAGACCAAGTGTGATACAAGGGCTTCTAAGCTGTCTTCAGTGTGTAAGGATTTTATGTCATGGGGCAGAATAGTATACTCTAAATTTCTTCCTTTTGTGGTTGGAGTGGAAGAGAATACATTGGGCTTTGAGTATCAAGCTGATTTGTGGGGGGATCTTGTTTAAAAGATGTAGTGTCAGAACTCACTAGGCATATCATGTTGGTTTCTCATAACACTTGTTTCCCTAGCAGTCTTAACTGAGAAGCAGGGAAGTGAGGTCTAACCACACCATGAACTCAGGACTTTTAAAAATTCATCTACTGTTTCCTAAGTGATGATGCAGACAAGGCTCTGCTACTGGCTGTGCTATTAAAAGATATTCTTAACTCACCCCAGAAACCTGCACAGATTTTTTATATCAAAAAGACATTTTTATATGAAAAGACATTTCTCCCATAACAACTCACAGGCCCTTATAACCTTTTTGTGTGTGCAAAAAGTGTACAAAATTATAATGGCCCTTGTTATGGTCTAATTAAAATCAGAAAGCTAACTGAGTCTCAAACTGACCTGGACACAACTTCAGAGATGCTGTTCATATGAGAAGTTCACACACGCGAGATTGCTCAGTGGTCAAGGAGCTTGTGTTCAAGCCTCAAGACCTGAGCTTAATCCCCCCTGAGCCTACAACTCTTGCAAATTGTCCTCTGCCCTCCATACGCACATGGTGTGCATGTGTACATGTGCACATGCATGCATACACACATACAAATGCAAATGCAAAAAAACAAACTAAAGAAGAGTAACTGTAGAGTTAATGTTTTATGAATCCTAAGACCTGTGTTATGAGAAAGATCTAAGCAAGTTTTATAAATGAGATATTATTTACTTACTTTGATGGACGTCTTCTGTTTGGGTGGCAGTCACTACAGAAAGGAATTATTTATCACTCGTGTGTGTGTGTGTGTGTGTGTGTGTCTGTCTGTCTGTCTGTCTGTCTGTCTGTCTGTCTGTGTCTGTGTGTACATGCATGCTTTGAATTTTCATCTCATTTAAGAGTATAAGCAAAGTATAAAAGTTCTTTTTATCTCTTTTGTCCGTGCTCGTACATTTCCAATGATGTGAAAAATCTCTCCTCAGTACTTTCAATGAGCCATTTTCATTTCTTCCATGCTACAGGATTGGACTTGGTCTGGGTTTGGGTTTCTTGGCTTTTGTCTTTTCTTAGTTTGCTGCTGCCCCTTGAGAAAGAGAATGAAGTTAGTATGAGTGGTAGATCCATCATTCCCTGCCCACAGCAATCCAGAGGATTGGTTCTCAATGTTACTCTGCTCTATTCAGCCTTGTGATTTGGAATGTCCCCATTTGCTAGAGATGAGCTAATGGGGAACAAAATGGGAAAGCTATCCTTACAGTTTGGGAAACTGTGAAAATATGATATCCAAGCAAAATGGGTATTTTTATTATTTTAACTCCTCTCTTGGCAAGCTCTTGCTATCGACTGGTTTTACTGTTCCTTTAACAGGTGGAGGATTTTTCAGATTCTAGATGCAACTAGGTAAGTAACAATGTATTTTTAGTTTAACTGAGCCTGAGAAAGATAGAAAATAAATAGACTCTGCAATAGCCTGCCAGTTTAATTACAACACAGAGTAGTTCATTTTTTATCATAGATACTTGGCTTGTTTTAGTTTAAAGCAGCACATAGTCTCAGGTGTAATGGCATATCCCATTTGGAAGTGGCATGAAGAGTTAGCTTATCCCACCACTCCCGAGAGTTAGCTGAAATTGGATGACACGGAAGAGTGTCTGGGTAAGAAGATCCCCACCATCAGCCAAGTCTTTACAGTGCTTAGGCATGCTTGCCTCTTCCTAGGGTAGATGGTGGTTTACAGAACAATTGAACCAACATGTCTATGGGGTTAAAAGGTAGAGTAACCCCATAGGCAGTAGGCCTTGGTCACATTAACCCTGCTGAGAACAAATCTAACCAAATACAACGAAGTTATTTTCTGTGGGGAAGAAGGAGCAATGAAAATGCTCCAGGAAAGTAGTACCCACTGTTGCCATGGCTATATGATATTGTCACCAGTGCTGAAGAGGTTAGTGAGAATGATAAGCCTTTTTTCCCCCAATGGCATGCTCTATTTGCTTGGCATTTTTTCTAAAGTTGTGATGTTCACCAGTTTTGTATTTGGCTTATTGTATGTTTATTGGCTCTAGAAATATTTACCAGTGCCTCTGTTTTCTCTTCCTGCTTACCTATACCTCTCCCTGACCAAATAAGTCAGAGTTAGAAAGTGATGAACTTAGCATTCTCCCACTAGGACAGGCTCCTATGAAAGTAGATTACATGGGCCCTTCGTAAAATGACCAGTTTATTTCCCTGAGTTTGGCTTCCATATTCATCTTAGGATCCTGTGAACCTATCTGACAACTGGGAAGAAGAAAGTCATCCTTTGATGCTATAGTTAGTTTGTAATTCATTGAAATAAAAGGTATAGACAGACACCAATACTGCATCACACATTACTATGGGAGGGTATTTCAAAGATCACAGGTTGCATATGTGTCCTCATGGCAAGAATATTACATGCTGCTACTGTCTAGAGCAGGGACTTTGAGCAGATCCCATTTCCACTATGAGTGTTGATTTACTCATATGTGAATAAAATTTTGTGGATTATTATTACTAGAATGGTCAGTAAGATAGGGATTATTTTCTTTTAATTGCTTTTACAGGAAAAGTGTTGATAGTTTTTATTCCCTTCCTGCTTTAAAAATTACATGGTAGCACCACTCTGACATGCTCTTATTTTCTCATGGTTCTGCTCAGCTGGAGCAGAAGTTGTCAGAGCAACCTTATACACAGTCTTAGTGAGAAAGAAAAGAGGAGTGCAGGTGGTGAGATGGGAAAGAAACAGCTTTGGTAAATATTGATGGGGCCATTTTTGAATTCTGGTGGACTGAATGAATGATGTATGAAAACTGTTTGCAGGGCTAGCATATTTTTCAGTCACTGCTAAAATAATAAAGCAATAATTCATTTGGTAATCCTCATTGTATATTCAGTTTCATAAATGTACAAGATTATGATTATCTCTGCCTCATAATTAACAATTTGCCTAAGTGCTTGCTATTATTTGGCTGTCTGAATGGATTTTTGTAATGTAGAGGAAGAAGGAAACAATCAGTGCAAGCCCCCCCAAATGCCTAGTATTATTGCTCCACACATGCACAATTAGCAGTGATACTAATTGCTTTAGACCAGAACCTCATTTGGTTTTCTATAGACAGCAAAACATTAATTGCTAGAGTTGCTGTCACTCATTCACTCACACTCTCGTTCTCCCTGATAACCAATTGGATCTTCTAAGATCTTTGTTGGGTCACAGGTAAATTAGTTAGTTGGATTTCCAGTGTATCCTTTAGTATGGAGTTCCCAAGCTTCTATTTGAGTTAGCAATCAGTGTCTTGACCAGCCATGGGTTTATTTTTATACTGCGTTAAGGAGTAAAAGGATGCTGACATGCCAACCAGTTCTGCTGCTGCACTTCTACGCCCAATATCCCTTCTTTAACATTATTGCCACTGCATCTGCATGCAAGAATTGTCGAAATTCAAGACTAGAAGAGGCCTTTTAAGAGCATGCTGCCAAATTTCCCTCAGTTACCTGATGCCTTTGATTATTACTAATTTGAATCTTAAAAACAACCACCTAATCAATGATGCCACACTTTAAAAGCAATTCAAACCATTGGGAACTATTGTAGCAAGTACATTTGAGTGATAACAGGTTGTTTTGCAGTCACATAAATTCATGCTGTTTTTTTTAATGAATCCAAAATAAAATTATTTGAATATGTCCTCATAAGGTTTATCTACATACAGCCTGAAAGTTGATGGCCTATGTGCAAAAGGAGATACTCAATGCAAAGAGCCTGATAAATACTAAGAGATACTTCATCAGTTTCAGCCCCCATCTCCCCAAGCATAGTTATCTAACTAGCATGAGTGTGGAAGAGTTAACTGTCAATGGCTGACAGTTCCAAATAGAACTCGGGTCCCATCCTAGCACTACCATGGTCTAACTGTGTGACCTTGGGTAATTTATTTAACCTTTGCTGGCTCTGGTTTTCTCAAACGAAAAATGTAGTAGATTTTTAGAGCTGTTGTGGGGAAGAAAGTGAAGCCATGCACAGAAATACTATGTACTGATCTGACACACTGGGAAGAGTCAATATGCAACAGCAGTTATTAACTTCATTGTCTGGGATACCCAGTACCAATTTTATTCTTTACTAATGTTTAATCTTCTGGTGCTTTGGGATCTTCCCCTGTGTATCTTGCATACATCCATGTGTGACTGGTAGAGCACACAGTCCACAGCAGCCACACTGGGAAGACTACTTTTCCCAAAAGTTATCTGTGACCACCATTTGTCAGAATTTGAAGGCTGCTTCTTATCTTCAATCAGCTGTACATCTGAAGATGCCTATACCTGAACATAGCTTCTTTTGCTGAATAGTGTTCACCATTTATCTTGGTGTATTCATAATAGTCATTAAATTTGCTTTGTTGGGATTTCTGGTCCACACATAAACACACATACACACACACACAAACACACACACACACACACTATACACTAGTGCATGTACATAACCATTCACTGTGCACATACATTTGCTCCCTCTTCACCCTTTTAAATGTTGCAACTCCTGAGTTCCTGTCATTGATCTACGTCTTCTCTCTTGCTATGTTGGCTCCCTGGGTAATTTCATCTCTTCACATAGTTTCACCTTTAACCCCTACACTAATGATTCCCAAACTGACATCACCAATCCTTAATTCACTCCTGAGCTCTGGGCTAACTCCAATTTCCAAATGCCTGCTGAGAATCTCCAGGGCAGGATATCCTAGGAGGCTGAAAGTGTAGTCTGGCTTTTGTCATCCCCTTAGGAAAGCAGATGGAGGCTTCAGAAGTATTAAGAATTGACAAAAAGGAGCAAGGGTGAGATATTAGCCTAAGCAGAAATAAAGAAGGTTTAAGTTAGCAAATCGACACAAACCGGGCTTTCAGGGGAAACATGATGGGCAAACTGAATCTCTGTTTTTATGAGCTGGAGATGCCAAGTGGGTCTTTAAAAGTTGTATGCTTTCTAGGGAAAAGGGAACAACTTTTTTGACATAAATTGAATTCATTTTTAAGGTGCTGAATGATTGGCATGTTTGGATGGAATGTTAATTAAAATCATCTTTCTTGGGAAACAAATGGTTATTATTTCAGTGTTTTGTTATAAAAATGCACATGCCAAAGGAAAGAATGACATATGGGAATTTTCAGAGTACTTGTGTGCATAGACATACTCATAGGCTGCGTCAGGGGTATCTGAGATGTTGTTTGTAAAAATAATTTTTATGAGGCAAGGTCTTAAACTGTAGCCCAGGCTGGGCTGGAATTCTCACTTCTGTAGCCCCAAGCCAATCTAGAACTTGCAGCAATCATTGTGGCTCAGTGTCATGAGTTCAGGGATTGTAGGCATGAACTACCATGACAAGCTGCAAGAGGTATAAAGATTTTTTTCATTCATCCTTTCAAGAGATACAAAGATTTTTTTCCTTTATTCTGTAAACGTTTATGGAAAATGCCAGGATCTCTGTGAATAAATGAGACTGTGAATGCTGTACCTATAAAGTCTCTGTCCTTAGATGCCTGATACATTTTCCTTTAGTTATTTGCAGATACATTGAGACTGTAACTTTGCTGACAGTCTTAATGACCAGACGAACTTAAGGGAAATAAGACAGATCCAAAGTGGGGAAAGGATGTGCATAAATTCGAATTACAAATTGATTGCTTCCTTTAAATTTAGTAAATATTGAGTTGCTTTGGGGTTTTACATTCCAAGTGGGCTCATCAGTGTTTCAGGCCAGTTGAATGATTGTGTCTAACCCTAAAATTTAATTAGAGTAAGGGGATAGACAAATCTTGGTTAATGTGTGTGCTGTCATTAGGAGACCTGGCTATAAACAAACTCCTCCCATGGAAACTATGGTCTCAGCACTGCTATCATTAGTAGAGAATGATATCTCTTTTTTGGAAGGGTGGCTCTACTCTGCAGTCCCAAGGTACTTCCTGTCTTATGTATATGAAGGCCAGCTTAGGTTCCAAATAGATGGAGATCCTGCCCTCACAGTGGTCCATCATGTTTCCTTTTTTGAGCTCTGCATGGCTGTGAGTTTGCAGGTCTCACTTCCAAGTGCTCTTGTCCTAGCTCTCTATGTCAAAGTCTACTTTGTGGCCGTTTTCAGATCCCGAAGTCCCATCTCTGGTTGAACTGTTACAGCTTAGGGATGTTCTGGATATCCAACAGCTCCTGCCTGTAGCTCATTCCATCATGTTCTTCAGATATTACATGCCATAGAAACTATCACAGTAACACTATATATAAATTTCTCATGTTCTTATTTCCTTTGCTTTGAATGAATTAGAAACATTGATGAATATTGAAGATATTAGAGACAATATCTTATTCTCAATTTAGCCTTTAATATCTTTTCTTACAGACCTAATCAACCTAGTTTAATTTCTTATATCTTTCTCAGATTTGTTCTTTCAATGTATATGTATTGAGCACTTCACATGGTCTGGGATAGGCAAGCCCAATCTTTGTCCTTATGTTCCTTATGGAATATGTGTATTCCACATGGAAGCAGGTGTTAGAGGCAATTAAAGCTGAAGTATGTGAATATACTAGTTCTAGAGAGTGGCTAATGCCATGAAGGACATCAAAATTGGAAAGAGAAGGATCAGACAGGTGGGTAGTGGTCAGGGAGATGAAATTTGCTCCTTGCTTTTGTAAACTTTACACTTTGGACCCTTTCATTCCCTCTGCCTCATGCTTTCCTGGCTTCCGTACCAATTCTCTTTTCCTGTTTCTGCCCATTCTTTCATTAGCAGCATAGCCCTCAAGTACAGCCCAGTGCAGTCCCTTGTCACGCTTCTGCTCCACACTTTTCTTGTCCTTTTCATCATTAGAATTTGTCCATATCCCGCCTTTGATTATTATAGAACATGAATGATCCTTCTAGTCTCTTGTGGATACTTCTTTTTATCACTTTGAGTATTTTTGTTACTCAAGGCATACTGCCTGTTAAGAGAAAGACAGAAGCATTAAAGGTTAAAAAGCATTTGACTTTGCCTGTGTGTGTTTATATCAGGATCTTGTTATATAGCCCAGGCTGTTTTCTCATACTGAAGGATTCTCCTCCCTTCACCTCCCAAGGACTGAGATTGCAGCCCATGCTGCCATGCCTAGCCTTGGCTTTGCCTATTTCCAGAGTGGGAAGAGTGCCAGTTGGGAATTGGAAAATCGGAACTGCGATTTTAACTACCACAAATTTAGCTATACTGTTTCTTCCCTCCCAGCTCATTTTTTCATTAATAAAACCAATGTTGAAAGCACATGACCCCATAGCATCTTTATAGCTCAAAATAGTACAATTAGTTGTTTTCAGAGATATGGGCCAAAATCTCTTTCCAGCATTCTGTTTAATTTTGTAAAGTGGATATGTAGGGACCAATTTCCCAGTGTATTAGAAGTGTTTAGATTAAACATACATTTTCTGGCAAAAGCCAGCTTTACAATTCTTGTAAATATCACAGGAAGTTAAAGCACTGCTTCTGGTTCTAACCTTTTCTAGCTAGGGTGACAATTCAGAGCCGAAAATGCAATTGTCAACTTCTTTAATGTGAGTACATGAAATCCAGTATCTTTCCAGTTTGCCCATGGGAAATCTTCAAAAAGAACCAAACAAGAGGGAAATAAAGGACTGAATTGGAAGTGGGCTCCCAAATGATATAGCATAGGTGTTGCAGGCCAGTGATTTAGGTGCCAGAAAGGCATGTTATCCTTTGAAGGCCTCTCAGGATTCATGTAGCGATCTTTGTGTCACTTCCCTTGGCACTCAGTCCAATTCCAGTTAGGTCCTGAGGTAAGCGTTGGAAAGCTTGCCTTCCCTGACTTCCCTGAAGCCTTAGGATAATAACTTATCTACGTATATGCATTAATTAGCTCCTGGAAAGGCACCCAGCTCAAGTGAATCCTGTCTTGTACTTTGACATATAGTTAACTATATCTGCTTGTTGTTCTTGCTTGTTTGATTGCCTTTGGTATTTGTATACAAGTGTGTATGTGTGTGTGTGTGTGTGTGTGTGTGTGTGTGTGTGTGTGTGTGTGCACATGGCACAGGAAATATTGTGCATATGTAAAATGGAGAAGATGAACTCACAAGTTAGAAATTACTAGATAATTTTGGTTCCCTTTCTGAATTCGAAGTATTTCCTATTTTATAAGTGGTCCTTATCTGTAATCTTAAAATTGTACCTCCTCCCCCGCCAAAAAAGGTAGCACCATGGGCTTCCTATTTCATCTCTTCCATTGGCTCACTGTTGTTTTCTAGACAGCCCAGGCTTGCATCATCAACTAGACACTGATATTGTTAGAGGAGTTCTTCAAGGCCTTGTGTGGTTTGAAAACCTTTTTGACTTTCCTAGTTCAAGTGATACGGATACAAAATACCATTCATAAAAGGCAGTTAGTAGCACTTTGTTCTTTCTTCTTGGGATTTCTATAATTTCCAACTTGATATCTGCTGCCCATAGGGCACAGTTTACCTTCTCTTTTCTGGAAGCTCTTGTTCATTTGTCAGGAGACCTAAAAGAAGATTGTTCTACATGTACAGCTGTGGAATGTCACTCATATTAAACTGGCATAAATGTATCTTTAAATGGCATTTACTGATTTTTTTTATATTAAAACATAAAGGCACACAAGTCTGTATGAGGAAATTATGCATAGTCTTTCTCACGTTTTTTCATAAGACTTCATTTGACAGTGTCATGGATGATGTATGGAAAGGAACAAAAAGTACAGGAAAGAAATGAACATTGTAGATTTCTCTAGGTAGGAACCATTTTCTGACTTAAAATACCTTTTAAACAATACCATGCTTTTGAATCTGTACAGGAGAATGTGGTCCCTGTGATGTCCTTTTGATTTGATAACCTCTTGGAAATAATGGGAATTAGTTTCTGGTTACACAAACATAGAAGGCTTGAGAAATTCACAAAGGATGAAGTAAACAGAGTCTCAAAAATAATTAGGTGTAATTGTAAAGATGCTTGGATCTTATACGAAAATGAAAGAGAGTTAGAGGGTTTGAGTAGTTTAAGTTTCAGTGAAAAACCACAGGCTGTATTACTGAAGAGCCATGTAATTCAGTACTCCCCACTCATGGAATGCCATGCAAAGCCATGCACCAGGAGACTTAAGCCTCATTTACTACTTTTTATATGAGCAGCTTCAGTGTCTCCTTTACATTGCTCATAAAATATTTGGAAGTAAAATAATACTCCTGGAGCTGATTTTAAATTCAGCCTATGTAAACTATGGTTTACTTTGAATACCCAAGAAATGCATTCGTAATTGAAGTGCACAATGAAAGCTGGATGACTCTGGGATAGTCCTGTTTTTCAGCCTTTGAGACCAAAAAGAAACAGATGATAGTTTTCAATAGATGTGGGGGAACCAAGTAGGGCTCCACAACTTGGTGATTACCCAATACTGTGGCTGAGGATTATACATTTTTAGTGCTTTATATACTACTACATAAACTAGTGACATGTACCTCTATATTTTTTAAGGTTTATTTTTATTTTTATTCTCTCTCTCTCTTTCTCTCTCTCTCTCTCTCTGTCTCTGTCTCTCTCTCTCTCTCTCTCTGTGTGTGTGTGTGTGTGTGTGTGTGTGTGTGTGTGCACATGCATGTGCATGCTATGTGTATGCAGGTGCCTGCATTAGCCAAAAGGGCACATTGGAGTCTCTGGAGCTGGAGTTACAGGCAGTTATGAGCCATATGGCTTGGGTGCTGGAAATCGAACTCCCACCAGCTGGAAGTGCAGGAAGCACTCTTAACTATTGATCCATCTCTCCAATCCCTATTTCCATATTTTTAAATGCAGTAAAATGACTCAAGCAGTATTGTCCCATTGTCCCTTGGTAATCTTGTAGATGTCTACAACTGCCAACAGCACTGTCTCCATTCCTTTCCTTCTTTTGCTTCTTGTCAGCCCTTGTCATTATTGACAAATGCACTTTAACTGTTATGTTGATATGTAAAATCAACATAGAAATGTTTCAAACCATGTGGTATAGCTGTTAACATGTAAAATTTTATTTGACAGCTTAGAATTCAGTCCTTTTTATTTAATTAGTATAATGAAGTAAATTTTCGTTTATGCTGTTTTGTATCAAGTAAATCTGTAGAATGTTAATGTAGCACTTCAAAGAAGTTTAATCAAGTCAAGGAAAATATTGTTATAAGCAAGGTTAAGGTGAATGGTAGAACCCCAAGTCCATTGAGTTCTCTTTCTTGGCTAATGTAAATGGTCTCTACCACTTTCTTTTAGTGATTTCATTTGCTCTAGAACTATCCTCAGTAAAATACAGTTAGTAAAATTGATTTTAAAAATGAGAAGAAGGGAATGATAGAAATTTAATTATATCTTAGTATGATTTTAGCTCCTTGATTTTGGAAGTAATGACATGACCAACAGGTGTTTCCTTGAGCAGCTACTTCCTTTACCAAGAACTGTGCCAGTCACTGAGGGAACAGAGGTCAATTACAGAGAGATAATGCCGCCATTTAACTTATAGTTGAACTAGGAAGAAAAGACCAATATTGTGTTAAACAGTAATGTGTGTCTGCTAATAGAAAGGTACATCCTTCATGCCTCAGAAGATCTGCATTAGTTTGAGGTTGAGTCAGAAGTTACCAGAGAACCAACTATTCAATGATTTGCTGTAGTTAGCATTGGAACTGTTACTCTCATTTCCTTTACCTCACTTTTAGATTGCTTTGCAGTCTTGGAACAATTCACATACATACATGGATACATACATATGCCACTGTTTCAAGGCATTGAGAAAAATTATCTAGCTTTAAGGTACGTAGCTGTTATAGGAAGTGCGATTTGAATGCCATGCCCGACTAGCCCAGGATTGTCCCCATTTGACCAACTGTTTTGAGGAGCCAGCCTTAACTGCCTTACTTTTCCTCCTTTTTTTCTTTTTCTTTTTGAAGCATTAGGTCTATTGCTGAGGCAATAGAAAAGATTCATTGCCTGTTAGCCATACGATTCTTAATAGGCTCTGAACAGAGAATCTAGGTAGCCTTGTCTTCTGGGAGCTTATAGTCGAAATCAGGCAGCACACTGAAAAGGATATGTATCACAGTGGATGCTCTCATTTCCCTTCTCATGTAAATACAAAGAAAGCAGGAAGTAGTGAGTCGTATTCTACAGGAATGACAAAAATCTTCTACAGAGTGTCCTCTCTTTTCACCAGAAGTTCTTCAAGTTGACTCTAACGTGCTAGGTTATAGTGCTGCTTTAGGCAATAAGGATGAGAAAAGAAGCAATCACTAGCCTTTCTCCTTTCTTCCTCTCTTTCTTACTGTCAACAAGTTACATTGGAAGTTATGGATTAAATTAAAATTGGATTCATGATTTGCCATGGGGAAATATGTGCAGCATTTCAAATACTCTAAGATCTGGGTTAACCAGAGAGTAGAAGAGGTATCATAAAAATTAAATTAAGAAACTACCCCTGAGATATTTTCTAATAATCTCAGAGGAGGAAGTAACATCTGTGGCATAATAAAGATGCTTATTGTGACATTTTTAGCAAAAAGAGTTTGTATCAAAATGTGACCAATGCTTGACGCTGAGGCAATACAGTAAAATAATGAGGCTCTACTAAGTTTTCTATTATAAGGGTATGATCACTTTTGAGCAACCTACTGTGCTAAGAGGTGTGTACATGAGAAGGTGTGTAGAAATGAAGATAAAGAGAGATAGACAACATTCCAAGAGGCTGGAGCAAGGCATAGACAAAGATCAATAATTGAAAATCAGCCAATCTAGATTATTGTCCAACTCTTGTCCTTAAATTCAGAGAGACCTTTGTCATGTCATTTGTCTCTAAGCCTCAATTTATTCATCTATAAAATGAGGGGATATGCTAGAAAATGACAAGCAAATTTGCAGATCCCCTAGTACTTCTTGTGAGAACTACATAAAGGATTAATACAGAAATAGTATATACAGAGTTAAAAAGGATTAATAGGGAGAAAATATGCACAGGCAGCTTTGCAATCAGACAGAAGCTGTGTATGTGCATAGGCTAGTTTAATAGAAAAAAATAGGACAAAACTAAAACCATATTGCACCAGTGAATCTTCAAGTGCTCCAGCTAGATCCACAAAACTAGCTCCTCACTTTTGGTATTGCCATGGTAAATTGAGTAATTGACTACTTTACACTGTCAGGTCCCCGCCATAATTCTAGGGGATGGTGGTAAGGCCTTCCAGCTGGCCTGGATGCCTCTCCTTCCTTCGTTGGCTCAGAAGCATGGGTGAGTGAAGATCTACAAATGATCTTTGATTCTCAGGTGGGAGAAGGAAGAAGTCGTTTGTTAAGCTTTGTACATATGATCATTATACTGGATTCTGCCCCCCCCCAGCAGGACCCCCATTTCAAGAGGAAAATACAGAAGACCTGTTGTTTGAACACTTGAGAGTGTAGGAAAGCTGATGACCCCCAAGTTTAGTCTCATTCACTTTCTGTCTGGATACCTGCCTTTGAAGTTCTATGGATAATTTAAAGCAGAATGTGTTTCCTGGCTTTCATAGTTGGTTTAGCGCTTTTAAACTTGTGTGAATCTCATTTACAAAGAGTCATAGAACTGTAGACAATAATTAGTGCAAGCTGATGTTCCAGCCAGAAAATCACTTCAGTAAGAAGCTAACAATGTACTCAGTGAGTGAGGCAAAAAGATGAGGCTTTTCAGATCAGTTTTTAGGATTTGGTTTATTTTGCCTTAATTTGGCCTTGCAAGAAATAAAATACTATGATTTTTTTTTTGCTTTGATTGCTACAATTTGTCATATCTCACCCAAAACAATGCACCAAAAATACCCCAACAGTTCCATCTGAAGGTGTATGAACTGATAGTAAGTAGGTCTGCCTCTACCAGAAGTGCTTAGGCATTGGTCTCTCTGTGTCTGTGAGATACCATTTGCAAATATCCAGATTTTCACATTTCAGTGCTAGCAGGTAATGAAGAGTATATAAAGAATAGTTCCACTGAAAATAACCCCCTCCAGTGAAAGATATGTCATTAGTATAACAGAATTCGTACTGTATCCATTACTATAGTATCTCCTTATACGGAACCCCTGCTTTTGAAGATCAAAGACTATAAGAACAAAGGCCAGGATGAACATGGTGTGGAAAGAGGAGAAGAAGGTTGGTTGAGACACATGCAGCCTGCTTGTCCACATTTGAGGATGGTTGCAGTCAAGGGGTAATAGAGGATGCTGAATGTTTTGTGTTTATGTACATCTCTAGGCTGTCCTTTCCTTTGAGCTCTCTAGACTTCTATTAACCAACATCACATTCCTCAATTCCACTGGCAAGTTTCCTTGGTATCTCAGACTTCTCATTAGAACTTGGATATCTTAAGGTATATCCCACCTTAGTAAATGATAATTCTGACCTTCCCACTGCTCAAGTGAAAATAGTCCCATTCATGCTAGTTTTTGTCTCTTAGGCCACATAGCCATGCCATTAGCACATTCAGTCTACTCTGCCTTTCATTATGTATTAGGAATCTGGCTGCCTCTTGCCAACATTATGTGTTTTAATTTCTTACATGGGTTTCTGTAAATCTATTAGCCAGTTTTTGTGGTCTACAATTGACCTCCTATAGTCTTATTTGTTATTGTTTTGTGACAAAGTCTTGCTATATAATCCAATCTGGCCTGGGACTTGTGGCAGTCCCCCTGCCTCAGCCTGCCAGGTACTGGGATTACAAATGTGAGCCACACCCTCCTCCAGCTCTTCCATCCACCTAGTTACACCTCAGTGCTGATCCTTTGAAAGTGTCAGTTCATTGCATGCCATGCCATTGGCCTGCATCCTAGTGGCTCCTTACCTCATCCAGACTGCAATGCTGCAAGAGCCTGCATAGTGTGCCCTTTGTTCCCACCCCCTCTGACTTCTTATTTTATTACTCAGCCCCATGCCCATGTCTCTCTAATAGCGCTGGTCTCACTTTTTCTCTTTTTATACAGCATTTTGATTAATTCTTTTATAATTTCACACAATCTATTTTCAACACCAACCCTCCCAACTTCTCCCATGAGCACTGGTATCCTACCCTCTCTACTAATCCAACCCCACCCCATCAAGTTCAATGTGTTAGCCAACTACTGGCCATTGTCTTACCCTGAAGATTACAGATGTGAGCCACCCCAGCCCCTGCAGTCTTTCATCTACCTAGTCACCCCAGTGATGACCCCATGATAATATACTATGTATCACATCATTGAAGAAAATTGTCTCTTCCTCTCCCAACAGCAGTCAAATGCCAATGGTTCCTCAGCTAGGGGTGGGGCTTCATGCTGGGACTTGGTCTGGCTTGAGCTTGTGAAAGTCTTATGTGTACTGTCATAGTGGCTATGAGCTCATGTGTATCTTCCATTTTGTGTCTGGAAACTGTTCTCTCGTAGTCATCCACCATCTCTGGCTCTTTCACTATTTCCTCCTCCTCTTCTACATACATAGGTCCCTAAGCCTTCAGGGTATGTGATAGATGTCCCATTTAGGGCTGAGCTCTCCATAGTCTGACAGCTGTGGGTCTCTGTGTTAATTGCTATCTGCTTCCTTGCTTTTTAAAAAATTACCAGGACTTCTGCAACTTCAGGAGCTTGTACTTTATCCTCTCTCTTCCTAGAAAACCCTTGGCCATGATATCCAATTTATTCCTTAATAAATGCCCTATTCTGCTCATAACCAACCATACTGCCTTTTAAAATAAAATTCACTGGACCTGGATAGTAGGAGGTCTTTGATGACCTTTAAGAGAGAAGTTGCAGTCAGGTGGCAGAAGCAGATCCAGGTTGTTTTTCTAATTGTCTATATCCCTTACTAGTCTGTGCTTCCATGAGTCTGGTACTGATGCCTCATTGACCTTGTGTCATCCTTCCCTGTGCCAGGCACTCAGTAGACAGTGTTTATATAATGAGGACAAGTATCTTGTTTTTAAACATTGAGTTACGTAAAAAATACATTGTGATTGATATCTCAGTGTTTTTCCAGGGATCTTTGATATCTTTCTTGAGTACTGGTATATGTCACAGTATTAAATAAGCAGTTTGGGGGTTTATACTATGTGCAGGTTAGAAGGCAAGGCTGAATGAAACCTTCCTCGTTCTTTTAGGGAGATAAGAAACTTCAAAGTGTCTGCTGATCTATTAAGTGCCCCACTTTTCTTTTAAAATTCCCCTTTTAGACACTGGAATTGTTATTTAAATTCATAAAATATCTATAATATCAAGCAAAACTCTTAATGACCAGCTATTTAACAGGTTATTCAGACAGTTACAACCCACTAGTGAATGACACAAGTAATGTGAGATCTCCAATAATGTCATTGAGTTTACCCTTTACTTCATCTCCTCTCTTTTATTTGAAAGCATATGCAGGAACAGCAGTCTCATATGCTGTTCCTCCTTTTAGGCTCTGCCCTCTGCAATCTTACCCTAGTCACCAGATACAGAAGAGGTTGGCCTTCTTTGTGTCTATTTATTCTGGAACCTATTGACCTCAGTGGTAAATCCTACTTTCCTTTGCTGTCCAAGAATTGTGTAAAGGTCACTTCTGCAATGGGTGCCCCTTAGCCAATTTCTGGGAAGTCTTGGCAGGACTCTGCACCCATACCCAACATGGCTCTTAAAGCAGCTCTGCCTGCAACTGTCCAGTAATATATTTTAAGCTTTCTATTTCCCGAAATGGACTCTAATATGTATCCTGTTACGCTGGCTGCAATTTGAAGATGCTGTCCCACCTGCCCCATTTATCATGTGAGATCTTTACTTGAGTAGAAGGAAACACAGTATCATTAGTGTGACTACTGAGACTAGATAGCTGCACTATGAGGAATAAACAAAGTTACTCATACCTACAAAAAGGATTTTGTTCTGTGCTATGAATCTTACGTAAGTATATACTTAACTAATATGCCCGTCAGGCTCAGTCTTGCCAAGTACTGATTAAGCCGGGCATCATGGGAGAGGAGCACATGTGAAGGTGAAACATGATCCACAGACTTTCCAAAATCCCACAGTTCCCAGGGGATGGAATATAGAGATAAAAGTGCAGATAGATATTATGCTTTTAATGTGATATAATGCAGTCTGAACAAAATGGAGTCAATTAGAAGGAACTTATGTTGCCCGAGGCTGTAAAGAAGACTAGCAACAGAAAAGGCAACTGCAGGCTTTCAAGGAAAGTGAGAGTTTGCCCTGACAGACGATGGGGAAGTGTGATCCACTTACAGGAAGCAGCTTTGTCAGTTCCCAGAGGCAATAACAGGTATGGAAGATCTCAGAGAGCTGCTGGCATGGTACTTAGAAGATACGTAAGGCTGGGCTCCAACATGGAGTGTCTAGGAAGGCATGAAGAGATGTAGACCTGATTTGGAAGGCAATAATGAGCTATCTAATATGATGAAGTAAAGAGATAAGTATCTGGGTTTGTTGTCAGAGAAGATACTACTGGCTCAATTGGTGATCACAGAAAGGGAAAAGTGTCTCCTTTGGTACTTATTGCCCTATTCCGCGCATAACCAACCATATTGCCCACACAAAGGAAAGAGTTGTTAGTGGGAATGAGTAGACAGTGCTATTTCCCAGGGGTAGTTGAACTGAAATCCCATCACTCCTTCTGATGGCTGCTTCACTGAGTAAGGGGGGAGGTGAGGGAGTGTGTGTATTGGGGGATGGGGCAAAAGCTCCTTGTTTCTAAGCAAAAGCCCTCAGTAGGAGACTGTTTATAATCATGCCTAAAATGATTTCATTATTGGAACCTGTGTTTGATCTGTGATTAGGAACGGGATGAAGGAACCAAGCAATCAACCACTGAAATTGTAACCATAAATTGTTCTATAAACAACCGGCTTCCCCTGTCTCCCCCACCCCAAGCAATGAACTTGAAAACAGATGCTTTTCCTGGTGTTCTTTTCCCTCGTGGGTTTTAGCCAGTACTTTTGAGCCTTGCACAAGCCAGAGAGCAATGCCTGCCAGCTGCAGTGTCTCCATTTCCCTCACATCTGCATTATGCGTGTTCTACCTTGTTAGACTAAGACAAGGGAGTATGAAATCGTTAAGAATGTGCAACTTATTAAGATGTGTCCAGTGAAGGTGAACAGGTTTACTTTAACTAGAGTTCATGATGGAGAATAAAGAGAAAATCCTCAGGAAATGTTTGCCTTTTGAATATATTATTCCATGTAGCTTTTGTCCCACAGGGTTTTACTAACTAGTTCAAAGGCAATCAAATGCCACTGTCCATAGAGATACATATTTCCCCAAGACAACTATATGGCTTATTGACTTTTTCTTGTCTGGAACAGCAATGTACCCTTTGACATATCTAGTAAATAATCAAACATTCTAAGTTAGGTCTAAATTTCGTGTTGCAGAGACTGTAATGTCAACTAGGGCAGTCATGTTGCAACCACAACTTATCTTGCTCCCATTATGCTTGGAGACAACCAGGAGAGAAGAGCTTGATGTATCTCCTCATCAGCTGTTTCTTTGATGTCATGAGGTAGCACCTAGCAACTTCTCAAAAAGTTTCATTATCTTCTTTTGTTATGATGAACAGCTCAAAACATATGGACATTATAACATGGAAGGATCTGCCCAAACCCTTCCATTTTACACAAGGGCAAGGCTCACGGAAATTCATTTCTTCCCTCTTTCTTCTCAGCTAGTTAGGAGCAGAAGCAGAGGTAAAGTCACATTTGCAACACAGGTGTTTTGTCCCGACAGAGAAAACCAGCTTGTCACCTGTCCCTTTGGAATAACTCCAGTAAGCTAATAATGACACTATCATGTTCATAAGTACACATTCTTGTCACTTAACACAGCACCACCATTAACTAACATGTGTGCAGATGCCACTTTAAGAGTTGGTGTAGCTGTTGTTACCATAGTATGGTTCTGGGAAAGTAACTCAAATCTTCATGCACACTAGAAAAGTGTTCTATCACTGTGCTACACCCAGGCCCTCACCATAGCACTGAATATCGATTCCAGTATTGATACTAGTAGTACTGGTGGCATTTTAAATGCCACTGTGTTGCAACCATAGTGGAGTATGGATTCCCTCATTGTAGAAATAGAACTGAGAAAGGTTTTATGTTCTTTCTTACTTCTTTAAAATTTTGTCAATAAAAATTGACATCTTCTCCATGTAAGACTACTTCAGGATCAGAATAGACTTAACTTACAATGAACAGTTTTAAAAGACAAGTAAATGGAAGACTCTAGGTCAGGAATAAATGCTGATAATGGGTTTTCAGATAGTCTCTTGAGTTATAAAGCATGGACAAGAAACTATAGCTACTGAGAGACTGCTAGAAGAAGGAAGGTAAAGGGATGAGGGCAAGGAAGAAACTTCCATATGAAGAACTAACAAAAGCAAAGCTTCTCTACATGCCGCCCCACCCCCACTAACCACAAAATTCTCTGAGACAAACAACTGATACTTCAATATATAATGACCTTAAATCTCACACAGTGTCAGTTGTTTTCTGCTTGGAAGTGAGTACCTCAAGAAACTAAAGACTTCTCATGTCTTAGGCACATTGCCAAGTTAGGGTTTTACATCACAGGTCAATAAATTATGGCCCAGGACCAATCTAATTCATTGCACACTTCCCCCAACTCCAGATACTGAAGATGACCCCCAGGGCCTCACAGTCACATGCACCATCACTGAGTTACAGCCTTGGCCCCATTGCATGGGTTTTGTTATGTTCTATGAGCTAAGAACAATTTGTGTATTTTCAAATGAGTAAATAAAAAAAACCCAGACACTATTTTGTGACACTTGAAAATTATATGGCATGCAAATTTGAGTGTCTGTAAATAAAGTTCTGGTGGAGTGCAGCCATGCATTCATTTACATGGTGTCTGTGGGTGCTTTTGTGCTACAGCAGTGGAGTCCTCAAATGTGAAAATATTTCCTATCTGGCCCTTTAGAGAGAGTCTATGTCAACTGCAGCTTTCAGTTGCAGTAGCTTCCTGATCTAAAAGACTTCACTTGCTTTCTCCAGAGCCTAGCTCTTAGCTCCAGGAGTATTGAGTCACACTGACATGCTGGGTCAGTGTGACTCATTTCAGCGGCTTGCTCTTTTTAACCACCGTTCTTTTGCAATCTTAGAAACGCACAATCCTAGCTTACAGTCTCATTACAAATTATATTCTATAAAGATATGTCAAATGTTTAAGTGTTCCAAAATGTAATATTAACTTTCCCAGTAGTTCTCAGTGAGATTAAGGGGAAATTTTGGTGTTTGCCTTTATAACAATCTGCTTTGTATAACTAAAAGCCAGCAATTTGGGGTCTGAGGGCTGATGGAGGGTGTATTTTGAGTCGATTAGCTGTAGTTAAAGCTGAATGGTTAAATCAGCAATTTGACTTAAAAATGAGCTGTAGATTCTATTTTTTAATGCCTCTATACCAACAGCTTTGATATTGAGTTGGTTGTGGAGCAGGCTATTATATGTACCAGTTTTGAGCTAATTATTCATTGTGGTGTCTTTCACCATAATACCCTATCAAAGCTGAGTTTCCCAAGGGCATTTGTGAATAATGAAATCAAAGCAGGAATTTACATGCTCATCTAAAACTTCTCTCTGAACCTCCTCACTTACTTAGGTTGAAGGAGGGTTGGTCCTGGCTTGGGACAGACAACAGGAGATAAATGAGGGGGCTAAGAATCAGCCTTGGAAGGTTGGGAAGGTCGTTTTTTGCACATTAGTGCCTTGAACCTGTGAATGGTTTCTCGTGCAGTCTAAGGACATATTTTGCATTGATTAGCTGTCACTGAAGCCTATGCACTTCAGGCACTTTTCTGCTTTCTACTTCTTTAACTGAGCACTTGTATCAACTATAGCTTAGATCTAAGAGATAAGAATGTATCCTATGGCTGGAGGAGATTTATCCTGCTAGCTATAAGGGTCAAGGGCCTTTCTGTCTCGGATTTCCATCACTGCCTCTGTGAACTAGAATGCTTTAATGAATATTCAAGATTGTAATTTTCCAATTAGTCTCTTGTATTTTGAATCAATACTTTCAGCCTCCCAACCACACACTTCCGTTAGGCTATGTTTTTCATGGGTTTTTAACAGCCCTCTTGCTGTTGGCTTTGTGGATTCTAAGAGAAAGGTCCTCCCTAGCCCCAGATCACCTGGCTTGTCTTCGCTGCTAAAACAATCAAAACTACCTTAAAT
This sequence comes from Neotoma lepida, assembly GCA_001675575.1. NCBI lineage: Eukaryota > Metazoa > Chordata > Mammalia > Rodentia > Cricetidae > Neotoma > Neotoma lepida. Next base: position 1,001,086 of record LZPO01095773.1, read on the forward strand.
CCGTATTTCACAAGGCTCTGAAATCAGAACAGAGCTAGCTCCCAATGACTCTGGTCACTGGATTGAAGATTCATATGAACAGAATCATGTCTTAACAGCCACACAATGTGTGTCTAGCCACTGGTTTACATTCCAGATGTTTGCACCTGAACACTTTAGAAACTATCATTCTTCTGATAACCTTGAATGATTTCTAGTCAGCCATTCCTTATCCCAAAGGAGTGTCACTTAGGATGAAATTCATTGAGAGAAGTATTGATCTGCAGGTCATCATACTCCATTGCCTCTCCCCTCCTTCAAGATCAGAAGAGTGTCCTTCATGAGGCCAGAACAGAATGTTTATACTGCCTCTACGTGCAATTGTCTATTCCTCAAGGGCGACCATCATTAATCCAAGCATCCCCTGAAGGTAATGATGAGGCTGAGATTTTTTGGTGGTTGTTGTTTTGTAGTACCAGGGATCAAACCTAGGGCCTCATTTATGCCTAAGCTACATCATGAGTCTTCCCTTTACTTTTTATTTTGAGAAAATTTCACATTAATTTGTCCATTCTGGCCTTGAACTCACACTTCCCTGCCCTTCCCCTCTTGATCCTCCTGTTCCAGTCCCTACTCTGCATCCATCCATAACTATATATTCTATTTCTCTTTCCTAGGGAGCTCTGTCTCCCCTAGTCTCTTACTCTATACCTAACCTTTGTGGTTCTACAGATTGTAGCTTGGTTATCATTGACTTAACAGCTAGTATCCATATGTATGTGAATACATACCATGTTTGTCTTTCTGGGTCTGGGATACCTCACTCAGGATGATTTTTTGAGTTCCATTCATTTACCTGTGGATTTCATTTTTTGACAGCTGAGTAATACTTCATTGTGTAAATGCATCACATTTTTTATCCATTCATATGTTGAGGGCCAACTAGGTTGTTTCCAATTTTTGGCTATTATGGATAAAGCTGAAATGAGCATGGTTGAGCAAGTGTCTCTGTTGTAGGATGAACATCCTTTGGGTATATGCCTAAGAGTGGATAGCTGGATCTTGAAGTAGATCTATTCCCATCTTCCTGAGGAATGCTCACACCGATTTCTATAGTGGCTACACAAGTTTGCACTCTCACCAGCAATGGATGAGTGCTCCACCTTACTTCACATCCTCACCAACATGAGCTGTCATTTGAATTCACTATTTCAATTCTGTAATATATTTGAGAATAGATAGTATACAATAGATCTTTGTATCAGAAGCATTTTATCCCTAGCTAAGGGTATTGTTATTGAAACAGTAGTAGATCAGCATTGTGAATTTGTACCATAAGTCCTATATGGCTATAATGCATATAAAACAAGAGTCATCACCACATTTTAATTATAAAACAATCTGTGTTAATATACTCTGCCACTTCCAGTTCATGAGCACTAGGCCAGCTGTCAGGACTGCATTATTTTCTTCGTCCACATTTCATTTGTGTGAATTGAAGCATGCCGCTCAACTGGCGTGATGGCTACTAGCAATAACCCCAATTTTCCAATTCTCAATATGGCCCCTCAATAATCTGTGTGAAATCAGGAGCTGATATCATACATAGTGCTATTTACAAAAGTCTAATTAATATCACTCACTTCCTAATCAGGTACCTTTTATGACTCTGTGGCCAAGCAAAACCAAGCAAGTGACGTCAGAATGCCAGAGTGAATTATTGGGCTTATGTCAACCTAGGCAGGGATGAAAAATCACCTCTGTGAGCTTAATCCAGAAGCAATCAAAGGGCCAAAGTTTTAATTAGTGAGGGTAGTGATTTACATTTGCATTCAGCCTCCCAAGATTCTGCATTAGTTTTTAAACTTCTGCATTTCCCTGGTTGTTGTCTGACACTGGTTAGGATAGTTAATGTGCTATTAAATAGCACTATACTTAATGGACCTTTGAAGGTACTGACCTATGAATCCATTTCCTCACCTGTCATCAGAATAATCCCCATTAGAGAAGTCAATGAAAGATCAAGGGCAGGGAAGGGGGCATTTCACTATGGTACTTGGTTCTTTCCTGTGTACATAAGAAAATGCAGAAAATATTAAGCTGAGATACATACTGGGATTCATATGCCAAAGTACTAAAATAAACAAAAGAATCCAACAGATTTATTTTTGACACATCAAAAGTGATAGATAGTGCTGATTTCTTCAACATGTCTGACCTTCCCATGTTTCTGCATTGGTAGTACATTTGACAGTTATAACATGTTGTCATGACTCTGCACAGTTTTGAGATGTCTTTTGAAGGTAGACTAGAGTTTTGGAATCAGTGAGATTTATCAGAAGATAATTATGATGCTGTAATTGGATGATCAAGCTGGGTTCTATGGTTGAGACCAAAAATAAAGTGTCACTACATAGTCATGAACTATCCTTATGTGTCTCATAACTGCCCATAAAGACAGTTACCAAGGAGGAGCTCTGGAAATGTTAATACCATCAGTACCCATGAAATCTTCATATAGCCTTTTAGGTGACACCTTTGAGAGGAGCTGCATGCACTGGATATAGTGTAGGCTCTGGTGGGTTGCTGAAGATCTGTTTCGAGACTTTATCACATTGCCTACATCCTACATCGACTCATCATTTGCCAAGCAACTCTGAGCATGAGTTTCCTTCCAACAATCTGGAATAAAGCTAGCATCTTTCACAAGTATAAATTTACCCAAGTCTAATTAATGCTTCTTACTTACTAATGAGTTACTCCTTTTGACTCCATAGACAGGCAGGGCCAAATACATTCTGCCAGAATTCCCTAAGTGAATTATTGAACTTGTGACAACCAGGGCAGGAATGAAAAATAGCCCTAGCATATTTAATCCAGGAGCAATTAAAGGGCTAAAGAATTAATTAATATGGGCTTTAATTTGTTAAAGTCTAGAAGAGGGAGCCTCTTTCTTTGTGCTGGAGACCTTTTATGGGTCCTCTTTGATTATAGGAAAGTATGCTTCCAGAGAAAGATAACATTCCTTACACTCTTCCTCAGTAACCTATGGATAAGAGAGAGAAAAGTGGGCTCTGAGACTGCAAAGTACATCAAATTGTTGGATTTGCAGTTCAGATACTGAGCCACTACCTTGCCCAGAGGGATTGCTTTTTGGGGAATTGATAGGAGGCCTAGATGGAGAATTGCAGATAATGGAAGCAGATGATGATTAAAGAGAATGGGTGCTATCACTGGACAAGAGAGTAATAATATCCCAGGAGCCCTGAACAAAGAATTGGAAAGAGGACCTAAGGAAACTAGGAGTACATTTCTCTGTAGCTTTCAACTGAGTCTCCCTGAACCCCTACCAGATGGACACAGCAGATACAGACATGGATTTGGGGCCAGGATCCAGGTAATTGAGCCTACCAAGGAATGCCTTAAACCCACTAATGCAAAATAGGCAAATGGACACAAACCACCCTGCTGTGCAATGAGCAGATTGTTTATGTTCCAACTTACGCTTCTTCAAAGAGACCAGAGTTTTTCACTGTCTGTCTTCCTTAGGATAAGATTGGATGATCAAAAATGCTTGGATGATCAAAAAATGCTGTGCTTCTACCACATTAGCTTAGCTTACTTGCTACTGCAATACTTATTATGTGATCTCTCTAGTAGCTAGCTGAAGTTTCCTGAATGGAAATTAGACCCAATCAACTTCACTTTTAAAAAAGTCTCTGTGTAAATGATAGATAGATAGATAGATAGATAGATAGATAGATAGATAGATACATAGATAGATAGATACATAGATAGATTGATAGATTGATAGATAGATAGATAGATAGATAGATAGATAGATAGATAGATAAATGAAAGAGAGAGAGAGAATACTATCTTTCAGAATCTTCTATAAAACAAGTGATGCTTTGGCTGGCACAAAAAAGTATAGTAAGTTTAATCCTCCTGACAAAATAGCATTGTTCTTTTTTTTTAAATCACAATTTGACAATGCCATTACCCATCATGTCTCCATTATGGCCCTGGTTGCCAGGAAACTCAAAGCTAACTCCAACATTGAATTTCAGTAATCCAAGTAGCCCAAGGTTTTGTGGATGAGGCTTTCTCCCTTTCAAAGTCTTTCTGTTGATTTTGTTTTCCCCCATCTTATTATGGTACTTTAGGGAAAAGTCTCTCAATTTTGGAGATAAGAGATATGTTAGAAATGACAAATGACTGCTCTGCACTAGTCTGAAAGGGCATCATACAAGCTTTGTTTTCATGTCCCATGCTACTAGCTTGGACCTGTTGTTCTTGTAATAAACTAAGTTTCTGTTAGCCACACTTTTGGCACTGTAGATAATGGTCATCTTTAATTATTCTTTTCTTGTCTCCCCAAATATCAGTAAAAGTGGAGGGATTGTGGAGCAGTGCATATCACTCAGTATTTCCTTATTTCTAAAGTTGATTATTTAAAGTTGGCAAAAGAAAATTTCTACTTAATCCAGAATTTTCCTGAGCTAGAATTGCTGACCTGTGTAGCTGACTGATTCTAGAATCGTTTTACATGGCATCTCACTTGACTTTCAGTTGTCATTACTTCACAAACTTAAAAAAAATGGACTCTGATTCCAGAAGCCATATTGTCTCAAGAAACAAAGCATCTGTATTTTGCCCAGAAACAAAATCCAGATGGGTTAAGATTCATGTCTGCAAGCCATATGTATCCCGTAGTGTGTGGTCTTTCGTAGATCACTGATAACCTTACTCTGGAATTTTGGGTGCCTCCATAGGTCTGACATGAGTTTTGACATCTTGGCAAGCATGCAGTAATGGGAATGTCCTCTTAACTGAAACAAAACTCTTCCCAGGACCTATCAGGGATGAGTAGATCAAGTTTTTAAACGGAAAAGCTTTAGAGAAGATTTAACAACAAAGCGTTCTGGCCATAAGAGGGTCATTCTCTTCCTCTAGGGTTTTCTTTCCCCTTAGTGTCTCTAGAATATTAACACTAAATTGTTCTCCCATAAGCCCTAGTAAGCAGAGTATGTGAAAGGTTACTTTAATAAAGTGCTCTGGAAAATGGGAAGAAAACATAATTGACATTAGAAGAGGCCACAAAATCCATAATGATAAGAATCCTAAGATAAGTACTGAATAACATTTTTTGTGGTGCTGATGAATCTAGGGCCTTGTGGGTACTAGACAACTGCTCTACACTGTGGCATCTCTGACCCTTGAACAGTTTTTATTAATTACATCTATTTATTTTTTTTTGTGTGTGCACATACATGTGCATGGCACAGTACATATGAAGTTCAGAGGACATCTTGTAGGAGTCAATTCTCTCTTTTCTGTCATGTGGCTCCTAGGGATAGAACTCAGGTTGTGGCAGCCTTAACCTGATGGGAATGTCTTTCTGAAAATGTGTTGCTCTGATTGGTTGATAAATAAAGCTGTTTGGCCAACGGTGAGGCAGAATAAGGTTAGGCGGGAGATTCGAATGAGAAGGAGAAAAGCAGGGCAGGGAGATGCCATTTTGCCATCTAGGGAACAACATGTAATGGCACACAGGTAAAGCCACGTGGAACACGTGGCGACATAGATTATAAAATGGGTTAATTTAAGATGTAGGAGCTAGCTAGCGAGAAGCCTGCCACGGCCATGGTTTAAAAAATGATATGAGCCTCTGTGTGATTACTTGGGTCTAAGCGGCTGTGGGAGACAGACGGGACCAGACAAACTTTCAACTACATTAACCCACTGAGGTGTCTCCCTATCCGTGAAACAGATTTTAGAAGCTCCTTTTGTTTATCCCCAAGTCACAAAGAATTGTTCGTATTCCTTTCAAACAGCTAGCTGGATATCTCTCTTCCCAAATCTGGGTTTCTCTGAATTAAATGCCATCTTGATTCCTTTTAAGTTCCAACACTGCTTTCACTAGCTATATTCCTGTGTTCTGTCTCCAGGGCCCTCTTCTGTGAGAGCCATCTGGAGGACTTATCTACTTCCCTGGGACCTGAAGATTGATTGAGATTCTTGAGCCTCAGTGAAGATTGCATTCTTCACAGCTTCAGTTATCTGCCAACCTCACATATAGAATTCTTTAAAAATAATCTCCAAGAGGTGTTCAAGCTCAAACTCTTCTGTTGAGGAGTCTAGAGATAGTTTAGCATTTATGGCATCCCTTCTTGGATAATCTCAGTAACAGCAAAGACAGCCATTTTCTTACAAACCTTGAAGAATGCCAGAAAGAGAGCTTGCCCTTCCCATCCCTGCCAGCAGCACTGAGCTAGTCAGGAGGACATTCTCTGGAAGGGCCTTTTTTTGTTCTTTTCTTCCTTTTGCTTTGGAGACCTTCTCAGTAGGAAGCGTCCCTCTGCCTCTCATGTCTTTACCCTCTCCATTCCTTTACTTCCACTAAGCCAAGAAGTGTTCCCACTGACGGTGCACACTGTGATTGAAGAGCTTGCTATAAATTGGTGGAGACCTGATTTGTTGAGTTTTAAAGTATTATTTGAGTAAGCTGATAGTCAAGTGACTGGTGAGAATCATCAGAAAACCACTGTTTTCAAAGCCCAGAAACAATACTACAAAGAGGTCCCTAGGCTTTCCCAAGTGATAAGACAAGTGTACATTGGCATCAGGTAGATTTGAATTCTGAGTCTACCAGAGTCAAGATTTTCTTTAAGGTTTTGAAGCCAAGATGAAGGCCATAAGGCTTATTTCTGATTTTGTGTATAATAGAGAAACCAAACAAACAATCAAAAGCCTAGGGTTTTTTTTGAGGGAAGTTATAACTATATTTGCATAAGCCTTAGTACATTTAGTTTATTCTATGACAGTTTCTTGTTTTATTTACCTTTGTTGAAATAAATAAGGCCAGATTGAAAAAAAAAACACATCTAAAGCATATAATTATTGATTTGGTTGATGTATGACATTCTTCCTTCACTGTACTTCAGGTCATCTTTGCCAGGAATTGATGAGAACAGGTTGCATGTGATCAAGAAGAATTCTTCACTATCAAATGCTCTTGGTGTGATAAAGGACAGGATGACTAATGAGATACCACAACTAATCAGAAAAGTTCACTAGAGAAAGCAACATGCAGCAGTTGGAATCCTTGGACATAGCGCAGTCTCGTAATCAGCAAACGAGTCTCTTATGATTGGAATAGTCCTGCTCTCAGATTCAGTTTCCTCTTTGGCTTTCATCAGCACACAATCTCATCTCTGGCCTGTACTTAATCATCTTCCTTGGCTATTCCCTCCTCACTCAGTGCACTCTACACACTCCCTCTGTGTAGTCTCTTGTATTCTCTGGGTTTTAACTCCTGCACCTTCCAAGATTTGTGAAAGCCAGCCTTCAGCTGAGATCTCTGTCTCTCCAAATTCTGTGTCCATATATCCAATTGCCAAATCAACATTTTGCTCAGTGGTCCCATGGGCACGCAAAATTCAACAAAACTGAATATATTGTCTCCTTCCATGCATGTATCCCCATTCCCCATCAAAAGCCACCCACCCCTTTTATGTTGGCAAATAGAGCTACAATTAGTGTTACATCATTTTTGGTTCCAAGACTCCTTGCCTTGCTTTGCACTTCATGGAGATTATGGCCTGTTTCTCACATGCTAGCCAAGTGCTATCATTAAATTCATGTTCTTACCTTAGATACTTCTCTTGGATACATCCCATCTCCTCTCTGAGCTTTATCTTCCTGTCTCCAAAGATTATTTCAAGTTTCATATTCCTGTAATCTTTTTCCTTGTCTGAGGGTAGATTATAGTCAATAAAGAGTCTTCATATTTGGCTCAGATAAATGTGTTGCCTTTTACTAGACTGTGCATGAAGAGACATCTATTGTTATAAATTATGTAAGACCTATTTAACAGTGATTTTGAAATGATATAGAACAACATGTGTGTTACTTTCATGATTTGGTAGGTTTTTGATTGTATATGAGTGTGTATACTATAATAATGCTATTCTCTTAACTGTAACACAACAGAATGGGAGCATGGCTTATAGGAACCTTCTTTTCTTACTACCCCAGAAAACATTTTCAGCTGAAATGGCTCTTCCATTTGATTTCTAAGGTTCCAGATGCTCTCTTCAGTCTTTGATTCATCTATTTATTTACTTAAGATGGCAGGAACTAGATAATTGCACTTCAAATATTGGCTTTTAATAATCATCATTAGCTTAAAAACAAAAAACTAGTGCCTGAATCCCCATTGTCAAGATCAAAAGTCTTAGGTAAAAACAAATATGTCTTGTTGATGCTATTTGTCCAAATCCTCCAGAGAGTGCAAAAAATATAGAATATGATCCAAGTTCTGCCTGATTGCAGTGCCCAACTTTTCCCCACAAATCCAGGGTTGCTTCTAGTTAGTTCAGCAATGCTGTTCTCTGAAGTTGCTGACACATTCTGATTTGTGTTGTATTGGGAGTTTCATATATGTGAGCACCATGGCTCAGAAAATGCTATTGCAATAGACTATCACCCTTTTCGGCATGCAGTGTGATCTGACATAAGTCATTTGAACAATAGAAAAGACCATGACTCCATTAACAAACTTCTAATATAATATATGTCAGTCAGCCATTTCAGTTCAACAAATGCATGCTATCAGCCATTTCATCAGGTATGCTTATCAGTAAGCTGGTATTGAAAACTTTCTGTGTATCAAATATTATGAGCTTTTATGAAAACATGAACACAATTCTTAAAAATCTTGTAAGAGTATATATTATCAGAAAGTAAAAACAATCATTGATAACCAATAGAGAAGTGTTCTTCACCCGTACAAAGGCTTTTGGCTTATCTTATTCTGCTATATAAAATAAAATTTTCTGTCAAGTAAATAGGCTGACTTTTCTTTTTTCTTCATGTGTTAATTCCTGCTGTAGTATTTGGCTCCTTCAGCTTTTCCTAAAAAGTTCTCTGAGACTCTGACCTACTCTGGGAGCTCCCTAGTATATAACGTTCACCAACAAGACTCCAGTTGTGAATTTTTAATTATGCCAGATCGTTTTCAGTAAATAGAACTGCAGGCTCAATTAATGCCTGTCAGATCCAATTTTTGTTTCACCTGCGATTGAGCTCCACTCTGTGGTACTTGCAGTAATTGCCACTTCCTTGGGAAAGCGAAGTTTCTCCAGAGATGCATGTCAGCAGCCGTTTATGTCTTCCTCCGCTGCCCTTCATGTATCAGGGTTCTAATTGTATTTTTTTTGGAATTCAGAGACAGTGCATATAAGTGATTGTTCTCTTGATTTCTACTAGTGTAGCTGTCGTGTGCAGCAGTGACACTCAAAATCCAAATCATGAGCAGACAACATTAGCATTAGCTGAGAACATGTTAGAATTGTCAATTCTCAGGTCCTTGATTTACTCCCAGATAGCTTGTCCCCATGTCGAGCTGTGGTTTTATTATTGAAGGATGGAATCCTTCTACCACCCAGGATGGTACCTTAGGGTGCAGTTAATAAGCCAAAATACAGAAACAACATAGGAAAGGGGAATAGAACCACAGAGAAAAGTTAGAGTAGATTTTAGTTTAGCCTTTAATATTTGGTTAGCTCTTGAGAAGAGTGCACAATGAAAAGATATGAACAATAAATAAAGCTTGGGTTTTATGATTAAGTTTGTTCATCAGCCAGTGTCTTCCCTACACTGGGGTGGCAGCAGCATGGGGGACTTTGTGATGGGTTTCCATTAAGGGTTGACAATGTTATTTCTACCCACTCTCTGGATCTAGCTTAGTGATCTGTCTGAACTAGGGGATGGGGACAGGCTTGCAAGGGAGATGAAATAAGGAAAATCACTGGAGTGTACAAGGATCAAGACTTGCACTTTCCTTCATTAACCTTAGCATTGAGCTTTGTACAACTAAATCTACTGGCTTGACCTCTTTTACTTGGATCCCCGGTCTACAGATCTTTGCAAAGCCCTGGCAATTCCCATAAACCAAGGAGGAACTAAGCATTCTGGCAAAGGATGCCACCAGACATACCTGCTTCTTAATCACAAGGACAACTGTCCTATCTGGTCTCACTGCTTATCTCTTGGCTTAGAGCACACCTTTGGAGCAGAGATTAGCTTCTTACTCTGCCTTCCTTCTGGAATTGCAGTGTCATCTCTCTAAATGTCTGCCAAAACTTGTCGGTCCATAACCTAGCTTAATATGTGCCAAGGCGAATCCCTCATCATCTTCTATAATCTACATCCTCCTCTCAACTAATCTCTTTCACTGATAGAGTAGGTTTGTTTCCCAGTCTTCTGGTTGCTGAACATTCTCTGCAGCTGTTATTTAGAGTTTATTCTCATTCCTCCAATGTAGTCAATCTCCAAGTTCTGTTATGTTTTCTTTGTTTATTCTGGGCATGGTTTCTCTCTTTCCACCTCTCTAATGACCAGGCCAGTTCAAGCACCTTTCATATTTCAGGTCTCAATTACCCACAGCCATCTAATCCCAGAACTATGATTTTTGTTCTTCCACCTTCCTTCTGATGGAGGAACACCACAGCTTGATATGAATATAGTAATAGGACAGTAATAGTACAATAGCACTTGTAACTGTTAGGTAAAGTTCCACTGGCCTCAGATACTCTGAAAGAAGGTCCACACGCTCTCAAAATACATAAGTCATTGGCCAGCCTACATGAGACCATAATATAATTTAAAATCTGACTCATACTTTCCTCTGACCCCAGTGAGACATTAAGGGACTTGACTATCACTCTCTTGGCAAACAGCATGTGCCAATAGGTGAAGAGAGCAAAACAGCAACAATAATCAATGAGCTCATTGCTGCAGTTTCTGGTGCCCCGTGGTGAGCTGTTAGAGTGAGAAGTTAGTGGAAGGGGAGAGAGCAAGATAATGTATGTGGCCAGGCAGCCTTTTCTCAAAGCTTTGCAATTACAGAGCAGCTGTGAGCTTCTCCACAAATGGGCTACCTGATTGGTTTAATCCCCTCTGTTTTACACATGACAATCCTAAGATAGCAAAACGTTAGATGTCTCACTGGCAGCCAAGATTAGAACTCAAGATTCTCGAACAAGTGCTTTGAACTTACGAGTTGTTCTGGAGGGACTATAGTTATACTAGGCTACACAGCAATAAAAATGAGCCATTGTCTTCTCTGAAAAGCCTCAGTTGCTATCCACAGTTAAGCCAAGGGAAGCCAGGGGAGGAGCAAAACCAAAGTGCATCTTAGAGAACTGAACTTTCTCTGCTTGATGAGTAACAGAAATAGAGCTAATGAGTATAAGAGACTAAAAGGACCATGGACTCTAATTCAAACACTTCAGGTAGAAAGAATGAAATGAAAAGGTTGGGGGGCAAGGAAAGAAAACCACTCAGGACATAACAAGGCAGGAAAATGAAATACAGATGTTTCATCAGCTTTAATTAAAGGAATCAATATTTGAAGAGCTTTCTTACTCGGTAACAGAACAAGGGCAAACTACTTCAAAAATGTAGGCCTCTTGGAGAAGAGAAAGGCAGGTGCTCACCAGGAGGCAGTTGTGATTTAAAAGCCTCTCTGAAGATTTCCACTTGGCAGATGGGTTGTTGAGTGGACTCAAACATCTGTTTGAGAAGCATACTGGATGAGTTTGTATCCTTGCTAGTGGCTGTGTTTTAAGTGCATTTCCCAATCATAGGAGCCTTCTGAAGCCTAGAATCTTTGCTAGAAGCACAGAATAGCTACTGTTTCCCCCAAGAGAGACTTGGAACAAGCCCTCCTTAGTAGCTTGGGCTACATCTCTATTATCACTTACAAGAACATGCATTGGAAATCATTAAAAGCTGTATATGGTTGCAACAGGCTTAGGACTACTAGTAAGAAATACTAGCCTTCCATCCACGCATGCTTGCTTGAAATGATTTTTTTTTCGAAACTCACATGTCTTTGCAATATACATGATGATCAACCATCAGTAACTTGATTCCAATTCTCCTGGACCATTTGTCAGACATGGAAAATGTGTGACATATATGTCCCTATTTCTTTTTCTCATGCTGTTGCCAGACCTTTTAAGTTTTGATAATAATCATTCCCCTCTGAGCCCAAACGCAGGTTGGTTTTTATTTATTTGTTCAAGAAATTTTTATGTGCTCTCTTTGCCTGTTTTCTGTTGCATTAACCAAATTCATGAGCATGAGTTAGTTATAAGGAAGCTGGTTTGTGTATCATGGTTGTAAAGGCACTGAGGATCAAGATGGGACAATTTGACATCCATTGTCTGAAACCAAAGTGACAGCCAGATCCACTCCAGCTGGAGTTTTCTCAAAGAGGTAATTATGAACAATCATTCAGTCATAGCTGAAGTCCTCATGCTGCACATAACATGGCAGATGATGGCAGGACATGTAAGAATAGCAAGCAGACATGGGCTGAAGAGAGCAGATGCATTGTGGAGTGTTAGACTCCCTTGAGAGCAACATGCTCTTACAGTAACTAACCCATTCATGAAGGCTCTGACCCTATGAGCCTGATTAAATGGTAATCTCTGTTAAATGTCTCACCACATACCAATATCATTAAATTTGGAGCTCAACCCTCAATGTAGCTTTTCCCGAGGAAAAATGATGTTTAAACCATAACAAGCACTGACTTAAAAGTTACTAGAAGAGATAGATAAGCAATAAAATAGAAGCAACACTGTGGGACCATATGCTCAGTGGCAAACAATGATACAGCGACAGTAAGTATGCACTAGCCCATGCCTGGCTCCTGAAATACAATTTCAGGTTCTTAGGGCTCCAGGAATTAATCTTTACAATTTCAGTAACTACAGAAGCAAACTGTTTTTCTTGGACCTAAGGTTTATTGTTTCCAAAAAGAGCTTATGATATACTATGAGCAATACACATTTCTGCATGCTGCCCATCAAGAAAGTGGGTTAAGCCACTAAGAGATGTAGATTGGTAAAGGATATGACCTGCATGTATGAGGTTCTAACTTCAATCCCAAATAGCAGTTTAAAAAAATAAAGTTAATGAAGTGTGTTTTCAACCACCTAAGTTCTTTGTTCATAATTAACCTCTCTGGCAAGACTGAAAAAACTCTAGCAGCAATGGGTATGGTTGCCTTTTTAGTTTCTGACAATAGATAGCAAATTGTCCCACCAGGAACCCTTTGAGCATGCTGCCGACTTGGGCCCATCACAGTTTTCCTACTTAGATGGAATGTGTACAACACTGTGGGAATTTGCTTTCGCACCCTTCTAGCCTTTGGAGCATGTATGGAGCCTGGAAGGGAAAAAAATCCTCCTTGCTATTAATAGTTAGTGAGGACAGCCCACTAGACAGTCAGAGGAGGGATGGCGCACATAAGCTTTTCTTATCACAAACTCACCTGGAATTGGTTTCACAAGCCTTTGATGAGGCCTGGAGGAGAGCCAGAATCTTATCTCAGAAGAGGATACAACTTAGGTGGGGCTCAAGAGGGCTAGTCCCCGACCCTCTGGGATTTCAGCCACAGCTCTTGAGATTACAACTTAAAGGAGAGATGAAAGTGAAGAGAACTGACAAGTGGTGTAGAAGCAGATAGATCAAAGGAGTGACAACTGAGCATGTCTGTTTCAGATACAAAGGTTAGGAACTAGTTCAAAAAGCAATGCAGTCCCCTCCCCATTCTCATATGCCACAAGTTATCATCCATACAGCTTAGAAGCAAGCAGACATTCCTGTAAGTCCCTGGGAGGGCTGGATGTTTCCGTGACCAAGATTCTTGGCAGCATCTTAATCTTTTGGGCCTTTGACCTGTGTCTTTCCAGATCTTTGAGGCTCCCAGTAGTCTGCTGCTGCAGTATTTTCTCTTTATCTCTTAGGAGGCACTTTGGGAAAACGCAAGGCCCTCGGAATTACTGCTTTCATTGTCTTTGTGTCTCAAGGTTTGAGATTTACAGCATCTTGTTCATGTTTATCTACCCAGCCTAGATCTCTGGGATGGAGAAAGATGGCTTTTTTTCTGCCAATTTTGGCAGATCTCTCTGTACAACTATCCTTAGTATAGCTACAAAATTGCCCTCCTAGGATCCAAGCCTGCCAGAAGTTCCTCTTGCCCACTCCTCTTTCTGATACATTTCCCACTGGGAACCCATCTGTTATTTGCACAGAACACACATTTGGAGACATTTGAGTACTTTCACCTCTAGCCTTGGTGCCATACCTTCCCCATGTGATTTATTCTTGAGAATGTTTTTCTTTTCATTCCTCTCAGATCTGCACTTCAGGGATTTGGCAGTAGGCC
>LZPO01095773.1:1024763-1076482 GCA_001675575.1 Neotoma lepida
AAAAAAAAAACCCCAAGCATGGTACCTGGTAACTGATACCATAAATGGTGTATTAAGTACTGTAAGTAATGGCTTAAATGAATTAAGCTAGGGGAAGGGAAGAACAGTTGCATGATAAGATATCAAAGCCTTGTTGTGGAATATTGCTCTACACTGTGTGAAGATATGTCACTGTGATTGGTTTAATAAAAAGCTAAACAGCCTTCCTCCTAGGCAGGAAGTATAGCAGGAGCTTCTGGACAGAGAGAGCTCTGGGAAGAAGAAAGACAGAGTCTCCAGCCAGATGTGGAGGAAACAGAATGGGCAAAATGGAGATGAGGTAATGAGCATGTAGAAGAATGTAGATTTAAAAATAGGGGTTCATTTCAGTTATAAGAGCTAGTTAGAAACAAGCCTAAGCTATAGGCTGAGCGTTCATAATTAATAATAAGTCTCTGTATTGTTTTTGTGAGCTGGCGGCACAAAGAAAAATCCTTTAACAAAATCCAACTTTCTCATGTCACCAAGCTGCATGGGACTGACACTAGTAGCAGATGCCACAGGATGACTGACTACAGCCTGGATTTGCTGAAAGATTTGTAGCAAGCAGAGTTCTGTGTCTATTCGGCAGTACCTGAATGGTAACAGAGGAAAGCGTTGTTTTGATTGGCAGAAGCTAGATAGAAAAGCTTTCCTGCTTTAGGAATAAGTGGGGGCTTGCTTGCTCTGCAGGGACTCACTCAGGTGTGCTTTATGTTTGCTCTAGCTATGTACATGTTCACCACAGAAAGCATGCCTGACCTTTCCTCTCATTGAGACACACGTGTTTGTTCTGAGCTGGTAAGCTGTGACTGCTTCTAAACTCTTAGTTTTGCCTGTGTGTGTATTCTTTCACTTCAAAACTGTGACACATTATGCTAACATAACCAAATATTCAAGTGTTCAATTATCATATGATTTTGTAGTTTTAGGTGATGATAACACCAACAGTGCCCTTTGCCTGGCTGTTAGACCGATGCCACAAAGCTCATGCAAAACCAAAGTATTAAACTGATTGTTTAATTTACCCCTCCCCGCTCATTACTTCTTTATAGGAAAGTAGAAAACCAGATCCTAAGTAGACATGCCCTTTGTAGACAAGTTCCTTTGTAGCCTGATTTTCTTCTCCTCCAATATTCCCCAGCCAGGATACTGTGAAACTTTTGGTTAAAATAGAAATTTCAGATATATCCTAGAAAACACATTCATTAATAAGTCAAGAAACTCGAATAAACCATTTGAAAAAAGATTTACAGTAGCCAGGGATAAATAACATAGGCTTACCATACTTTGATACTTTGATGTTTAACCTCAGGCTAAGCAGCTGCAACACATGCCTGTTCAAATACTCCTTTAAATAAATTAATCAGGCAGCCTTGTGCATTCATGAAAAGATATCATCCCTGGAGTCAAATAGACCTGGATTTGAATCCTGGCTCTCCTGCTTCATAACTTTATACGTACCTCATTGGGCTGTTGTGAGGATTAAATATCCTAATCCGATTGGAGCTCTCATAGTGCCTGGCACATGGCAAGTGTTCACTAAATGTCAACTAGTGATTATGTTTGTTTCATTTGCCAGTGAATTGCAGCTGGGGACAATGTGACCTGGCCAATAGGATTCTGGCCAGTAGGATTTTGATGAGCTCTGGTTGGCTCAGCTTGTTTATCTACCTTGCCAGCTCTTGAAATGGAGCAATAGTAACCTCACCACTAGCATATACAAATAATACAGTTTGGATAAGAGAACTAAGGAGTAGCACATCCAGGAAGAAGAAAATTTGCTAGCAGGTTCCCACACCCCTCTTGTGAGATATAATATATGTACTAAATAGGAAGTGCTCCTCCCAACGAGTGTCGGTTAGTATTGGCCTTGATGGTGCCTCTTGGTGGGAAAGTTTGTTCTGCTAGTGGACCTTGGAAAGCAGGACCTACATTTTTGTCTGCCACCCAACACAAATACTTGCCACATAAACTCAAGGAGGCAAGGTGCTGCTGCTCCCTGTAATAAGGGTCCCCCGGATCTTTCCAAGCTAAGGGAATTAAAGATGCTACGGGAACAGTGTCAGTGAATGCTGCTAGAACCAATGTGTTAGTTTGCAGACAACTGGCCAGTGGAATGCAGCCTACTATGGCTTGCAGTACTAAGAGAGTATGGAAACAAAGGGGGAAAGTGACATGCCATCTAGATCATTGTTATGAATCCAACATTGACCAATAATCTGGAATGTGGAATGATTTTAAAGCAGAGAAGCTTTTAATTGGAAGCCAAGTTCATCAATATTTGTCTTTTCTGAATCATGCTCTAACTTCACATCTAACAAAATCCTTCCCTGGTGCAAAGTTACGAAGGTTTGCTCTTGTAGTAGTTTATCCTTTATGTAAACCAGCTATTCATCTTGAATTAGGTTTTGTGTATGGCAGTGGGAAAAGGCTTTAATTTACATATTGTATTAGTTATTTGCTTATTGCTGTGATAAAACACCATGACCAAGAGTGACTTCTGATTTATGTTTATGTTTCCAGAGGGAGAGTCTCTAACAGTGGATGAGGCATGGCAGCAGATAACAGGAGCAGGAAGCAGGTAGATCACATCTCCTCCCATAAATAGGAAGCAAAGAGAGTGAACTGGAAGTGAGATGAGGCTATCAATGCTTAAACCTTTCTCCCAATGACACACTTTCTCTAGTAAGGCTGCACCTCCTAAAGGTTTCATAACCTCACCAAACAGTGCCCCCAGCTGGGAACTAATTGTTCAAATACCTGAGCATCTAGAGAACACTGCTCACTCAAACCACTGCACATAGAGATATCGGGTTGTCTGAGCACCATTGTTTGACACTATACTTTTTTCATCAAATTACCTTGGTACCTTTGTAGAAAATCAGCTGTTCTGTTTCTAGATTCTCAATTCCATTAAGTTGTTTTGGCTATTATAGGTTCTTTCTGTTTCTATATGATTTCTAGAAACAGTCTATAAATTTATACTTGAAAATCCTACTAGGATTTTGGCATGGATTGCATTAAATCTGTGCATGAGCTTTAGGGAGAACAGACATTTCCACCACATTGAATCTCCATGAACTCTGTCAATTCACTTAGATCTGTTCATGCTCTATGATTTTCAGGGTGCACAGCTTTCCTCTTTTTTGTCGAGTAAATCTTTAAGAATTTCATACCTTTTCTGTAGTGCTTGGGATGTAAACTAGAGCCTCGTGTATGCTAAGCCAGTGCTCTGCTACAGAGCTACACTCTCAGTCCCAAATGTTTCATACTTTTGCTCTTTTACCATGGTTTGGATTGTTTTACTGTATAATTCTTCGTTTCAAGTATACGGAAGTTCAGTCGATTTTTGTTTGTTAATCTCATGTACTAACTTGCTAAGGTCACTAATTCCAAGAGCTCTTTCTTTTACAAATTCCATTGGATATTCTACACAGAGCATGATGTCATCTGAATAGTGACTGTTTTATTCTTCCATCCCAATAAGACTTTCTTGCTTTACTGCTCTATTACAATGTTGAGTAAATCTGAGTTTTCTCATGTGTAAATTCTCTCCCATGTAACTTTGTTTAAAATAAACACATGTGACAATGGAGAGATGTTTGAACAGTGGAAATATCCTTTGGAGATGCTACTTGAGAGCAAAAGTAGTTTAATAAAAGCTATGTCACAGATCAAAGCTGAAGTCTTGGGCATGGCAAACAAGCAAAATAAAAAAGAAGAAAGAACACCTAAAGTCTGTAGAATCACATACAATCCTCTAATTTCATTCTCTTGCTTGCATTTCCTCTTTCAGCCTCCTCCCCCACTCAACAAAGTATGTTAATTAAAATGGCAAATATTAAAACTCGATTGCTCCTTCAAAGGTTGGAGCACAACCCTGTGAAGGGTACTTCATCCCTCTGTGTATTACTTCCTTCATGTGTAAAAATGAAAACACTTCGTTAATTACTTTTCTTACTGCTGTGACCAAACACCAGACAAGAAGCAGCTCAGGGGGAAGAGAGTCCCTTTTAGCTTACAATTCAAAGGATACAGTTCATCATGGTAAGGAATGCATGGTTTGAGCATGAGGTAGCTGGACACATTTGGTCACCAGTTAGGAAGCAGAGAGTGGATAGGAAGTGGGACTGGGCTCTAAAATCTTAAGCCTTGCCCCCAGTGACCTACTTTCCCCAAAACCTTTGCCACCAGATGGAGACTAAGTATTCAAGCACGTGAATCTATTTTATATTCAAGCACAGGGACTATTTTATATTCAAATGACATCAGATACTAGTAGTACCTATTTACTGTATTAGGTTTTCAAAATTTTTACTGAGTGCATACTCACAGGTGTTGAGTATCATTCTGGAGATTCAGAAAAGAATAAACTCAACAGTATTCTTTGCCATTTTGCCCATTATAGTGGAAGGCTGTAGTCATTAAACAAATAATTACACATAGACATGATAGCATATGCCTGTAATCCCAGCTCTTAGGAGCCTGAGATAGGGGAATTCTAAGTTCAAAGCTGGATTGTGCTACATAGTAAGACCCTGTCTCACAAAGAAGGAAAGAAAGAGAGAGAGAGAGAGAGAGAGAGAGAGAGAGAGGAAGGAAGGAAAAATGGGCAAGGCAAAAATCTGTAGATTTATAGATTTAGATGAAGTGATTGTGGGAAATCTCACTAAAAGATAACATGTGAAAGGTTTCAATTATTTAAATGAATTAGTACAATGTTCTAGTTTCATTTCTGTTGCTGTGATAAAATATCCTGACACAAAGCAAGTTAAAAGAAAGAGAGGTTTCTTTCAGTTTACAATTCCAGATTACAGTCCATCATCACGGGCAAGTTAAGGCAGGAACTTTAAGCAACTGGACACATCAAATACACGGTGAAGAGCAGAGAGAAATGAGTGTGTATGTGCCTGATTGCTTGCACACAGCTAAATCTCTTCATTCATGCAGTTCAGTACTGACTGCCCTAGGGAATGGCGCTGCTCATGCTGGGCTGGGTCTTCCCACATCAGTTAACTTAGTAAGGCAACCAAATGTCAACAATCCCTCATTGAGATTTTTTGGTAGGTGATTCTAGGTTGTGCCAAGTTAACAATTAAAGCTAACCACCACATACATATAAAAGGATTTGAAAAAGACTCTCATATATCATAAATTATATCAATGCTTTGTTAGCTATAATTTATTGAGTGTATTCTGAGTCAGACATTGTGCAAAGTTCTTCACATATTTTCCCTTGTTTGACTATTGGAATAAGAACTATTAGCCCTTTGTAAGAGGAAGTCCAAAATCACATAGTTTATAGGTGATAGAGCCCAAATTCACACTGTATTTTGTGCTTGACCCTTGAGAATAAATTCATCTATTCTTTCTATAGCCATACTTTATACTTAGGCAGTGTATTAGAACTAGAGTTACAAAGTCAATTAGAATAAAGATCTTGCTGTTGAGAATGGTACTGGGAATGGTGTTGAGGGAGGAGGAAGTTCTGCAGGAGCTGGGGTGAATGGTTCTGTCTTATCTTTCCCTAGTATTTCTACTTGAGAATAAGGCTGGTCTTTCCTGCTACTACACCAGCCTCTGGCTCAGACACTTTCATTACTATTTGTGTTATGTGCAGACACCTCAAGGATCAGAGTGTAGAGGACAGGAATAAAGCAACATAACTGGTTAGTGATTACTACATCATTTTAAAAAAATACTTTGGGTTTTCAGGATGATAGCTTGCCAAAGTTTAAACAAAAGAGAAATATGAAGGAAGATGCGGCTCAGTGATGAGTAAATGATATATTTTGCCTGGGAAATGCTGGCAATGTTATAAAATTCAGGCCGTCATCTGTTTGTGCCTGCTTGAAGTAGCATTTGCACTGGATAATCAAGATATCAAATGCATTTGAAGAACAAATCATCAGTGTACAGGTACCTAGAATATCTGGAAAGATTGTAGATGGTGAGGATAATCAGAGAACATCCTGTTGGAGCTGAGGCTGGAGTTCAGTTGGTGCAATGCTATCTAGCCCTCATAGAGCACTGGGTTGGATTCCTCAGTTCCCTCCACATAAACCCAGTATGGGGGTACATACCTATAATCCTAGCACTGAGTAGGTAGAAGCAGGAGGATCAGAAGTCCATGGTCTGCCATGACCACATAGCAAATTGGAAGTCAGCCTGGGCTGTATGAGACTCTGCTACCCTCACCCATAAAAGGAGCCACAGTATCTTGTGTTCCTTGAAGGTATCTACTTATTTGATCCCTCACAACCTGCTGTTTTGGGTCATTTGAATAGGGTTGAGAGGAGAAGGACTGGATTATTTAATCAAAGTGATCATCTTTCCATACCATCTCCGCATCTCTGTGCATCTGGCTGCCAGAATTAATATCCATTTATTCCTCTGTGGTGCTTGCTCTTGATTGTCAAGTTGACTGACTTTAGAATCACTTAGGGAACAACTCTGTGAGTGTGTCTGTTGAGGGTATTTCCAGACTAATCTAACTTAAGGAAGAAGACCTACTGTCAAGGCGAGTGGCACATTCTCCTGGACTGAAGTCCCAGATTGACTAAAAAGGGAAAGGCAAAGAAAAGGGGCCGAGACACTCATCTCTCTACAGCTCAACTGCAGCCGTACCTCCTGCTCATGCCACCATATCTTTCCTTACACCGTTACTGTCTTCACAACTCTGAGTTTGAGGGACATGAGGAGGAAAAGTGCTGGATTTGGCTAAGCCTGAAATTACTAAAAATGACAAACATACATAGTTTTTCGTAAGTTCTCAAAGAAACTTAGAATCTATTTTCTTCTTTAATTTTACCAGCAATTCCATGAGGCAGACTTTGCACCTCAGTGATGGGAAAATTAAACTGATAGAAGCAATGTATTTTGCCCAAAGCCACACAACCAGTAAGTTTCATAACCATGGTTTAAATCAGTATCCAGGTAAGTCTTAATTATTTTCCCACATCTGTAGGGCACAGGCACAGGCCACTCTGAAACTGGAAGTCAAAGAATGAATTTTAGATATCTAACCTCCTCAACACTTTATCCACTTACATGCAGGTAGAAAATGTACAGAATTCATTTCCAACAAAGGTAGTAAAGACTGTAGCTACACTAGGAGTAGGGCTTTTTTAAGTAATAAGGGGTGACCTTTACTGGGTGCTTTCTTTGTACTACCCTTGTTCAAGGTTCTTTAAATACATGAATAGTCTTAATTCTGGCAAGCACCGCATGACATTACTTGAAGGAGAACTCCTCAGATGTTTCTATGGCATTGGTCCCTACAAATTTCTAGAGGGACTTGGGAGTGAGCAGCTACGTGTCTTCTACACATATGGCTCCTCTTAAGATTCATTTATTTTATGTGTATCAGTGTTTTGTCTGCATGTATGTCTGTGCACCATGTGTATGTTTGTGCATGCAAAAGTCAGAAGAACACAGCTGATCCCCTGGTTCAGCTGGTTATAAGTTGGTTATAAGCTGACATGTAGATGCTGGGAACTGGACCTGGGTCCTCTGGAAGAGCACCAAATGCTCTTAACTATTGAGCCATCACTCAAGTCCCTAGACATGACTTTAATGTGGCTGGATTGTTGAGCTTAGTCAGATTAGTGGTTGTTCCAGTCTTTGAGTCTAAGAATTTTCTTTTAAGCATCAGAACTCGAACTGAAGAAAGGAGTGGCGAGCTTGCTTCCATGTGCCTCTTTCTCATCATGGCTAGGGAGAAGATTCATGCACTGACGGCTTTAATGAGATGTTTTCTACCAGCATTGGCATATGTACCTTATTTTTCTATTCATGCTTGTGAACTCCTCAGGAACGGCCAGACTCTTATGTGCCCTCACAGTAGGTACTAGGGCAACTGGTTAGGTTGTAAGCTTTGTCAGAAAATAGTGTGCTGCCACTGCTTCCCCACATTATTCTGCAGGATAACTACCATTCCTTCTGCAAAACATAGAGAATTGTTCTTGTTACTTCTCCTGGTATCACCAAGAGGGTGGAAAAGCAAACGGTGAAATGTCTCCAAAACCCACTGAAAGCTACTAGTTACATGTCCACTGTGTTAAGTGGTTATCAGGAACCATGGTGGGAAAACACATTTCCACATAAACTGACAAACTTAGACCCTTTGTCCTGAGACTACCTTCATGCTCTCATTGGACGTGGTTTGTATTGGTTCTCTCCCCCCCTCCCCAAGATTGCTATATCCTTTCCTAGTCATAATATGCCCAGTGCCTCACCAAATACTCATTTCTTAAGTGTTCGCTTTTAGCAGACATGATCTGGAGAATAATTAGATATAGTTGACTTTAACCTTGAAAATCCACATTTGAAGGCTGTGAGTTTCGTTCCCGGATTATCTGGCTTTCTATCTCCATTTGGTGGCAGAGAAGGAACTTACTGTTCTGAAGGGCTGTTTGTTTTCCTTATTGTGTTTTGGGTATGAACTTTACTGAAAAAGGATCACATGTTGCAGGCTTAGTCCCCAGATAGAGTGTGCGTTTATTATGTATTCTAATGATAAGTACATAACAAACGTGCTTTTAGGAGCTGGGGCAGCAGGGACATGGCTTTTGAGGATATATTGTATTCTCTCTTACTCTCCCTCCATTTTTTCCCCATTCCCTCACCATGCCCTTCCTTGGCTGTGGTGAATAGCCTCCTTCACCACATTGCATTCTCCCTTACCAATCCACAGAAAGGAAGCTATTCAAATATGACCTGAAAACCTCTTAAACTGTGTCCACATGAAATCTTCCTCCCTTTAACTTCTTTATATCAGGTATGCTGTCATGGGGGAAAAACAGTTGAGTAACACATCTTGATTAGAATAGTATGGGAGGCAGTGTTACCATTCACACATTTGTGGGCATAGCATTTTATACTAGCTACTAGCAATAGCAAGGAAAGAGTGGGTTCTTCCTGCCCTCTGCTTGCTCCCCACCTACCCCCTGCTGTGTCTTCTAATCACCATCATCCTTCTCAGTTCCTGGTTTAGCTTCTAACTGGTGAAAATACTAAAAGAAATAAAAAAAAACCTAGATTTGATTACCCAGGGCAGTGTATTTGCCACATCCTTCCTTTGTGTGGACCAGTGTTTCCAGTCTGTGTTCTCTCTGGTCATTTGGTTCTGAGGCAGGAATTGAGAGGCTGATGAACGTAAGAGTGATGGATAAGCTAAATTAGTATGTACTTGAAGCCCCAGGTCCCCACTCTGCCTCTTCCTGAGGCAGATGACTCCATTTTCGTCTGTTCTATATATTGGGGTCAGACTGGACTTCTTTTGAAAAAATAAAACTGTTGAGAGCTAGTTTCTAAGTATTGGTGCAGATCTAACCAGGTAACAACCAAGGAAAAGGGTGTGAAGATTACAGCCTGGGCTGTTCTTGCCCCAGAGACAGGGGAAGCATCCCCCTTCCTCACTTCTGCATGCTCTTTTTTAAAAAGCAAAAAAGAAAGAGTGTCCCATCATGTGGTCAGATTGTTCAGCCTGGGTGAAAGGTACCTGATGGATAGGTGAAGGTACTCAAGATTACAGCCTATATATGAACTGAAATACTTAGAAGGAACAAAATGCCTTTGGTTTTGAGTAATGCTCCCCAACTGGCTGCTGTTCTCCAGACTAAATGAGCACACACTGTTTCCACTCCATTTCCTTCCACTGGCCTCAGTGTGAGGGTATAATGAAACCTGTAGGGGAAGAAAAGAGCATTGGCTTAGAGAGAGGGCTTTCAGTTGCTAAAGCTATCCTGTCCCAGAAAATGGTCCAGCAGATGTTTAAAGGTCAAGGTCCAACCTGAATGCCATTAGAAGATCTGTGATTTTTCTAACATTTATAATTGTAGGTATTTTGTACAATTCTAAACATAATTTTGCTTTGAATTTTCAAAAACTCTCTTCAGTGTTTTCACTGTATACATGTTCATTGACTAATTTAACAGTATCCCTAACCACATACTACTGTCATTTTCACACCCAATCTTCTCCTTGATTATACTGTTGTCTTCCTCATCTGCTAGATGCCATCATAGCATCATCACTTGTCCTTCATCCCTCAAATACCCCTGTCCAAATCCTATTGGAAAGAGCCTGATCTTTCCAATTAGATAGACATGGGTTTGCATCTTGGCTCTAACACTTCAAATAAGTCACTTTTTTCAGTCTCAATTTCCTCATCTGTAAAGTGGGAGTAATAATTAGACCATACTGTCTAGCAGAGATTAGTTTTTAAAATTAACTGATACACAAAACCATATAGATTGTACATTAATGTATATGAGATGCCACAAATCAACATTTGATACAGGTATACATTGTATAATGGTAGTTGCATTAATTACTTCATTTGGTGAAAACTTTAAAAATTCCCTCCATCTGGACTTTTGAAATGCATATAATAATGCATTGCCTTATTGCCTACTCCTGGAGAGTCTTGAGGATTCAGTAAGATGACTTACACAAATATTCGCAAACATTTTGGAGCATATTAAAGAGAATCACTGTTATTATTCACATTTTTTTACTTTATTAAAATGCTGAGTTTATTTCACATGTATATTTGTCGCCCTACCATTTCCACATCTGACCACCACTATTACTGTGTCCTATCATAACGTTCCATACACACTTAAAACCAAGTAAAGGGTGGAGTTCCATCCTTGAAAACTAAACAGGCATTTTAGACAACACATTCTTGGCAATGGAACCTGGACAACATTTATCAAACGCAGTAGGGAAAATTCTCACTTTGCATTATAAAAAGGACAGCCAGATACATCAACTGTTACAGAAATTAAGACGGAATTATTTCAAACTGTTTAAATCATTTTCTTAAAGAGACTTCNTCCACTGCCAGAGATCTTGATTAGCCTCCTGGTCAGACATCCGGAAGCAATTTTTCACATAATTAATAAACTTGGCTTCCACTTTGGGAAGAGAACCACCCTTTTCTATACTTGCTTGCATTTTTGCCTTAATGTCTTCTACAGAACTCTGTCCTTTTGGTGTTTTAGGAGTTTTTTTCCTGTTTTTTGAAGGACTCTTGACCCTTTGATCTTGGTGTTGATGGTTTCAAGTCTTCTCCATTTTGGTTTGATTTTTGTGCATTTTTGGCTGGGGTATCTTGTACAAATTTCTTCACTGGCACTTTTTCTTCAGCTTCCTCATAGTCAAAGTCATCATCATCATCATCTTCATCATCCTCATCATCTTCATCATCATCCTCCTCATCTTCGTCAAGTTTTACTTTTTTCTGCAGAACCTTGTTACCACCTCCAGGAGCAGATCGCTTTCCAGACATACTTAAGAGTTTTACATCCTCCTCATCTTCATCTTCTGACTCTGTATCTTCCTCTACAGCTATGAGGTGCTGTCCACTAATGTGCAGAGGCCTGAACCACACTTCAACCCTAAGACCACAGGTGGTGTAATTTCAAAGCCCCCAAGAGAAACTGTTGGTTGTACAGACATTTTCAAAGTTGCCAGTGTTACTTTAATTGGTCCGCCTTCATAGTTCATGCCTCTGCCTCTATGATATGTAATTCATCTTCTGCCCCTGCCCCTAAACTAACCGTTCTTAGTGATAACTGGTGCTCATTGTCATCATTATCCACCTTAAAGTGATAATCCTTGTCAGCTTCTGGTTCACAACCAAAAAGGTAGTTCTGAGGCCTAAGAGGGCTCATGTCCATGTCCATCAAGTCTTCCATGAGGTGGAGGCTCGCACTTTGGTGTGAGAGAAGTCGGACGGAGGAAACTGCCTACTGCTCCTCAGAACAGACACACAGGACGGAATCACGCCAGCTATTACTCACATTTTAAAATGATGAATACGTCCTTCTCTGTCATGCCTCTCTTGGTACACTCTGAGAACATCTCTCCATCTCTGAATAATATCCATTTATCATTTAATCATGTATTATCTGTGCCATTACTTTTTTTAGTAATTCAATCAGGAAATATTTATTGTGCACCCAGTCTATATAAGCACTGCATGCTGGCGTGGCTGAAAGTAGACAGGTGGAAGGGAGGTGGCAGAGTGAGTCTGAAACACATGAAGTCAGTTACTGCTCCTGAGCATCTTATTTTCTAGTCTATACAAATGAGTAGGTAAGAGGAACAAACTGGAATTGTAAGAAAGGTGCAATCAGAGATCCAGTGGGTTGGAAGACTATAAACACTGGCCAAAACAAGGCAAGGTCCTACAAATCACAGCTCTCCTTACCATTGTTAGCCCATTCTCTGGTTACTCCTTTCTCCAGCTAAGTTTGTGGCTATGACCTCTTCAGGGAAAGTAGGGGTACTTCTCTGGTCTTCTGCAGAGTCTCCCCAAGTACAAAATGAGCTTTTATTCTATGGGCTAGAGTAAGACCTGTCTGCAAAGTATTTGTAATAAGCATAACAGAGTGAAGGCAGTACACCCTAAGATCAGCCACTGATTCTTTGCTTCCTCTTCTTTCCAGAACATCAAGTATACCCCTGGAATTCAGCATGAGAAAAGATTTAAATGGTGGCTTCACTTAAAAAAAATAAACAAATGGATGATAAACAAAATGTCTCTCTCTTTGACCTTGAAAGATCCTTGAACTTATTTACAGTGAAGTGTCCTTGTCTCTGTTAAACAGTTTTATATTGAATCAAGTGTGGTACTCATTGCATCTCCCTGGTCCTATGAGGTTTCAGAGCGGGATGCTCAGACCCAATTGACCCCTCTATCTGAATCTCCTCTTTTGTCTGCATTTCAAGAACTATTACCTGGGAAATTGTTGCTGAGAGTGCTTTAAAAAATACTTAATTGATATAGAGTTGGTGGCTTGGAGAGAGGCAGAGGCCAACAGAGAGGGTAAAGGCAGAGTCCAAGAACTTGGCATATGTCTTAAGAGGAGGCCAGATATAGTCTGGGATAAGAAAAAAAAAACAAGGTAAACACTGAACTGTCCCCAGGTCTGACACTGACTAGCTCTGCCACCTCGAGAACATCATTTAGCCTCTCTGGGTCTATGCTTTCTATGCTATTAAATGAGGGGGTACCTTTGCTGACTCAAGTGCAAATAGCTAGACAGCCCCTCATCACCAGTATCCAAAGAGATAATGAAGCAGCAACATCAATTTCTTTCCAGGTACTTTAGTGCTACTGCAGTTTAAAGCTTGGGAAGACATGTTTTAAAAGAAAGAAGAGTTCCTGTCTCCCCACATAGTCTCTGGTAGTCTTTTAAGGGCACATTTGAAAGAAGTGGCCTAATCCTATATTCTTCTACTCAGGACAGCAGACCAGTTCAGTCAGTGTTTGTTTTTTAATGGGGCCTTAAGCAAATTCCTTTTAGTGAAACCTAGAGCTGCTTTGCAAAAGGTGGAGAAGTGGACTCTCCCCGCCCCCGCCCCAAATCTATTTAAAAATGTTCACTTTACCATTGCTAAACTTCATTACCACTCACAGGAGCTACAGCTCTGAGATTAATGATCATTCCACAGGGGAGGCAGTGACGGTCAAGAGAAAAAAAGAATCCCAAGCACATGCTATTTCCTATTCTGCAGTCTGTGAGAATTAACATCAATAATGCGACTGCACATTTTTCAAAATAAAGAATGGACATTTCTAATTGTCTAGTAAAAAAAAAATCTGAGTCTGACTCCCTTGAGAAGAAACCTGAGTTTAAATCATTAATACCACAAATCTCTGAGAAGTGTGGAGTGTTTACAAGTGCTTTAATCAGGATGGCGTGGCAGTGGCCTGTTTTAATTTGATCACATTGATTAAGTTTTTGTAAGCTAATATATGTTGCATTTTCAATTCAGTTAAATGAGACTACCTTACCATTATTAGATATTACCAAAATGCCCTGATGGGTGAAGGCTAGACTTGCTGTTTTCAATTGCTACAGAGTTCCTGATTATATAATCTTTGTATTAAATGAAATCAATGAATGCTTGAATTAAATTCACCAAACTTTAAAAGCAAAATATATTTCCCTATACCTTTGTATACTTTTTCCCTCAAGCTATGGAGTCCATTAGTTGAGACTCATTGATTACTTCTAGTAATAAATTTTACAGGGCTCTCTCCCCTCATATACCAGTTCCTAGAACAGTCTATCCTCTTCAAGGCACTGTAAATGTGGGTGATGAATAGGTACCTCCCTAGTATATGTCTGTTATAGTTGTGCCTCTTTGAAGCTCGAGATAAGCACTATCTTATGTAAATGCAATTGCTTTGTAAATGTAAATGCCTATTGGGTCATCGATCACCCCATGATAGAAGAAACAGAACAATATGGGGAGGTGCGAGAAAACCTGTCTGGGGACAGAAATGAAGAAAATTGCTAAGTGGGTAAGGGAGTGAATCGATGGAGCTGAAGAACTTTGTGGAGGGGCCTGGGCTGGAAAGAACAGTGCTGTTCTGCTGGGAGAGTGTGTTGGGGCTGCCTGCTGACTGGTATTTGCAGAGGCTGCCAAGGGCCTTGTTTTCCTGGGATTCTGAGGACTGAAGACAAGTGGGCCCAGTTGGGAGCAGTTTACAGCAATCCGTTAGGTCTTTTTATGGAGTCTAAATTTCGAAATGTGCTGTTCACCAAATGTGTGACTCACAGAGTAATAAAACCCTCTAAATCAATGTGTAAAGACATTGTCAAGATAAACAGGAGGAACGCCTTTCTATTTTTGCCTGTACATTTATTTTTTATTTCCCGCCTACTTCTAAGAAAGATTTGAGGTGA
Organism: Neotoma lepida; assembly: GCA_001675575.1. Taxonomy (NCBI): domain Eukaryota; kingdom Metazoa; phylum Chordata; class Mammalia; order Rodentia; family Cricetidae; genus Neotoma; species Neotoma lepida. The sequence goes on from LZPO01095773.1 coordinate 1,039,493, forward strand.
CTTCCAAAAGCGTTCTTACTCATGCCTAAGAGTGTTTAAGAACCAACTTGGAAAGTTGCCTCGACGTAGGTCATATAAAGAAGAATGATTTATGAAAACCAGTATGTACTGGGGCCTCTGTCTTTAGCTCTGGGGATGATTAAGTGAGGCATTTATTTGGGGTACTTGCTCAATTCTTGCTTCAGTATTGCTGTAACCCTCTTCCTCAGCATCTGTGCTCTCCATACAATGTCCTTGTTCCCTGTCCCGTTGCTTTATCTGCTTTCTAATAAAGTCTGCTAACTAGTGAGTGAACTTGTGCTCGCCAGGAGCTTTATGTGTCAGTTACCTGTTCTAAGGATTTCCTGTAGTGGTCAGGGAGAGATTTGAGGACTGTAATAATCCTGTTTAATGGTTGACTCCTGACCTGTAAAGAGCATGTAGCTTAGTTATAGATAAAACAAAATAACACAAGTGAAAACTAGGGACATAAGTCCTGACTTGTCTCCAAGACTACAGAGAGTCAGGTCACTCAGCTAGAGCCTCATGGTCAGGTCAGAACCATGTAGTGTTACCCAGAATGTGTTCCAGGAAGAGGAGAACCAAGTCAACTTGGGCTGTTTGGATGCTACTGTGAGGAAGAAGAGTACCTATGTGCTTTTCCTCTCAGCCCCCTTCCTCTCCTCCAGCCTCTATGCCCTCCCCTCTGATCAGCCATCTTTTCTCCTGTAAGAGGCTTAGCATGGAAAAGGGACCTTCTGGAGGACAATAAAGTCCAGCAGGGTGTTTTCTGTAAATGTGAATGCATGAATGTGCATGCACCCACCTTTGTGTGTGGTGTGTGCAGATGCATGCACATGTTAATGCCAGAGACCGACCTTGAGTATCATTCCTCTGGAGCCATGAACCTTGTTTTTAGAGACAGTCTTCCACTGAAATCTGGTGCTCACTGATTAGGCTAGTCTGGCTGGCCAGCAAGCCCAGAGATCTGCCTGTTTCTCCCTCTCCAACACTGGGATTACCCTATGCCTAGCATTTTATGTGGGGACTGTGGATTGAACTTGAGTCCTCATGCTTTTGCACAGCAAGTAATTTACTAATGGAGCTTTCTTCCTGGTCCCCAGGAGAGGGCTTTAATTTTTTTCCTTATGAAAGGCAATATAGATCATGAACATGAAGTGTGTTACCACCCTGTAGGAGCTTTGAACCCTTGCTCTCCCTCTTACTAAAAAGCTGTGTGACTTGGAAGTTGTTCAACCCCTCTGTACCTCAGTTTCTTTGATTTTAAAAGGAGGATGACAGTACTAGTCCCTACCCTGTAGGTTTGTTGTGATAATTGGATGAGCACATTTTAATCCCCTAGAATTGTGTCTGACATACAGTCTAAGATGAGTGAGCATTTGTGACAATTGAGTATGGATGCATGTAAGACTTCTTTGAGGCCTTTAAGGACTCCTTGATTGATGAGTCACACCTATTCATACAGTTTGTGTACAATGCATTTCCCAGTACTGGAAAGGCTATATTGGGATCAACTTTAAGCAGTTTCCAAATGCCAAGACAATAATGCCTGTTGTCTGCTTTGGAACCACAAATTTGCTTATGTACTTCCAATGAGACCCAGTGCATGAGGACCAAGGAAAAACTGCTCATAACCTCACCCAAAGGCCATATCACATCCAAACTCCTCTACCATGTCCACAGCATTTATCACTTTAAAACCAAATGCTAAACAAATAGCTCCAGAGCAGCAGGCTTCTGATATCGTTTAGAAAATTGCATCTGTAATGAGGCAAAGAAAAGGGCTGGGCATGGTGGTGTACAATCTGTAATCCAGCTCTCAGGAGGCTGAGGCAGGAGGATCACCATGAGTTCAAGGCTAGCCTAACCTTTTAAAGAACAAGCACAAGTTGAGGTCATAGGCAGATACACTTTTGTAAGGCTTCAGCTTCCATTTCTATCTAACCTAGATCCATACTTTTTGCAACTGGTTGGCAATTCCAGAATGGAGGTCTGTAGAATCCTCAAATTTAATTCCCTTGATTCCCTTTCACGGCTTTAGCTTGGCAGCATGGGAACCAACAGCTCCAGTGCTCAGTCTAGGACAAAGATGGAACATGGGTCATGTCATTGCTTTGTCCTAGCACCTGAGTCTTGGTTTGGACATAGAGATATGCTGGTGAGAAGGGAGCAGCTGTCTGGCATTGCCATTGTAATCCTGAAGGCCAGGGAGGCAGGTTCCCAGTGCTAACTAATGTTTCCTTAAAAGATCCTGAAATGTGTGTGTGGTAACACATATTTTATCATAGTTATTCTGGCTCCAAGAGTGCAATGAAAATGTTAGCCTTGGCATATCAATCGTGTTTTACAGATGACTGTAATTTCCTGAATGTCAAAACTCCAAATTTTTCTACTAAGCAAACTTTTCAGTGGCAAAACAGATTGCCTCCATAATGTATCACTGTGGGCAGGAAAAATGAAATCTTTATGCACTGTATTATGAATCAATGAGGCATTGAGATTCTTGGAAGGGTGAGTGGACTCTGGAAAATGAAAAACTGCCGCTATTCCATCTCCACAAACCGCTGTTCGGGGAGTAGAGGCTTTGGTGGCATTCAGTGTGTGGGCCACGAAAATATCAAATTCAAGCTGAAACCAGTTCCTGTCTTTCCTTGCAGTTTGAGGAGCAAATGCCACTGTAAATATAGTGGAAAGTCAGGTCATTTAACAAATTCTTACCCAAAGGCCTCCGAATGTGATTCCCTTTGCTTCAAGAATAACAGCTCTGTTTGGTTATGGCTAAAGGGAGCCTGATAGGACAGTGCATTTCATTAAGAGCAAAGGGATGCACTAGTGAGAAGCTGGGCAATCTGTGCCAGGTGTCTTGCACTTTGCTAAGCAATTTACATAGGCTAGCCCATTGAAGAATGACAGTTCTGTGCAGTAGATGTTTTCAGAAGAGGAGAGACACACTTTAGAGGCATTAGATAATATACGCTAGAACTTGTCTCCAGAGCATTTTGATTCCAGAAACTCAAATGCAAAGCATTTGTTAGTGGTTGGATTTTCTGCATGATTCTGGGCCCACAAGGTCCAAGGAGGAGAACAGGACAGAAAGAAAACCTGCTCTCTTCATAAAATGTCCATGACCTTGGAGGCAAGAAAAGGCTCTGCCATGAATTACAAGATCAAATGAGCAGCATTCTCTAGAGCAGTGTTTCCCAACCTTCCTAATGCTGTGACACTTTAATACAGTTCCTCAGGTTGTGGTGACCCCCAACCATACAATTATTTCATTGATACTTCATAACTGTACTCTTGTTGCTGTTATGAATTGTAATGTAAATATATGATATACAACCCCCAAAGGGGGTCACAACCCACAGGTTGAGAACTACTGCTCTAAAGGATGTCCAAAGAGGTATCTCTAGAGGTTCATATGAATACATGGCGGCTTCAGCTGTCAATATCAGGAGGAAAGGAACCTCATAAAGACAGTATAGTTGGTTCTCTGTATTCACGGGGTCCACTTCTGTGGGTTCACCTAACTCTAAAGGAAACATAGTTGGAAAAACATTATGACTGTCCTGAACACCTGCAGATATTTTTGCATGTAATTAATCCCTAAACAGTAGAGTGTAAGAATTATTAGCACAGTGTTTGCATGGTGTTTGCATTGCATTTGGATATTATAAGTAATCTAGAGATGATTCATCTGTATGGAAGGATATGCATGGTATGGATCTACCTCACACACCAGTTAATATAAGGGACTTTACTATGTGTGGATTTGGGCATCCCTAGATATTTCTCAAACCCATCCCCTGTGGATTTCCTATAAGCTATTTGGAAAGAGATAGAAAACAAACCATGTTGTGCCTGGGGAAAAGAGCATGGAGCAAAGCCATTGGTGGCCATCTGCTGTGAGGCAGCAGGAGGTCAGTTTGCTTAGTTAGTGTGTGTGGTCCACTTGAAGACAAGACCGAACTAGTAACTTAGTGATAAAAGTCATCGATATTATTCTGCCAAAATCCAGTCTGCTAATTTCCTCTGTAAAGCCTTGGGTTTTACCCTTTGTAGCCCTAATTTCATATGAATGTGATTTATTATTACTTTTTAATACACAAAATTTATCACTGTACGTTGCTCTTATTTATCCCTGTTTCTTCTTTCCCACTCTTTCTGGTCCCCATATCTCCCTTCTGCATATCACATGTATTTTAAAACAGAGATTTCTGACAGGCTCTCAGCCCCAGTATAATTCCTGTGGGGTCCTTTGTGTTCCTTCTTAGCTGCATTTTCTTTCCTCTAAACCTGATGCTCAGTCATATGCATTCCTTGTATACCTCCTTCTCCACCCCAAACCATCTCCTCTCAATGTGGGATCTGATTGTAAGTTCACAAGAGGCTATCTTGGAGGTCCTGTAGTCTCCTCTATGTAAATAATAAATCTTAATAGCTTATGACTGCCAGGTGGTAGTGGCACATGCCTTTAATCCCAGCACTCAGGAGGCAGAGGCAGGAGGATCTCTGTGAGTTTGAGGCCAGCCTGGACTACAGAGTGAGTTCCAGGACAGCCAGGGCTACACAGAGAAACCCTATCTTGGGAAATAAATAGATAGATAGATAGATAGATAGATAGATAGATAGATAGATAGATAGATAGATAAATAGCTTATTGCTCTCCACTTCTTATTCCCTATCATCCCCCCTTCCCCCCACACATGCATGCACGCACATACGTGCATTCACATGGCAGATACTTAAACAAAAGGCATACATCTTTTATTATGGACTTCTGGCTACTCTGAGATGGAGGGACTCCGTTCCTCAGCACTCTTCAAATCATACCACCCCACAAGACTGGCTTTGGTTTCTTGTGCTGTTAAGAGTTGCAGAAAGCTCCATACTCCATCACACAAAATTCCTTTCATTCTAAAAATAAGCAAAGTGGCACCGGATAGCAAAATGAGTCTGGACGTCTAGACATGGGTTTAAGACATATGCAACTTGATCACTTACTAGGTATGTGACCTTTCACCTTCCTGGGCACTAATTTCTGTGTTTTGCGGAATGGGCTAGACCTGTCTATTTTACCGGCATGCCATGAGGATCTAATGAGAGTGGAAGCAAATGTGCTGTGTTAAAAGATCTCTTTTAGGACAAAAGAGGAAAGTGTGTGATGCCTTTAGAAAGGTATGGGGCAATAGCGCTTTAATCCTTGAAAATGTACCAAGAAATACCAAGGTTTCTAGTGAAGTATCTCAGCGCTACGGCCCCCATCACCCAAACAGAGCTTGGTATGCTGAACTGCAGCAACGCCAGCCTTTGCATATCATACCTGCCCATATATCAACTGTCAGTACATTCTTTCCAGGTGAAGGTCGGTGTGTTCTCCCCACACCTTGACTCATGAATGTTAAATGGAAGGAGGTGGGAAAGGGGAACAACGGAACTTCAAAAATAGCCCTAGGGAAATCAAATCTTGCTTTAACTTACTGTGTTCATGACTGATTCATGATTCTGAAAAGGTGGGGGGAAAAGTTTGATCAAACTGTCACCAAATGGCCTCATTTCAAATTCCTTTGCTTTCTTTGAGCAGAAAGAAAAAAGCCTCTTGATGATAACTATGGAAACAGCCTTTCTCCTATACACAGTAGCCAGCTACCTGCAGACTGTCGCTCCATGACGGCCTCTGTCATGCTACTCTCTCCCTAATGCTGCCTGAACTTTCCTCATTAAGTGAAGAGGGTATGGCACTGCCCTTTAGGGATGTGTCCTTCTTACTAAAATTTTCTGGTGCTGTTAAATAGGTGATATCTTGGTCAAATGTATTGTTAATGCCTTTCCTCCCAGACCTGAGGTTTTGAGAAATTTAAGCAGAAGAGGGAGTGGGGAGCGGAGAGACAGAGGAGACCAGACAGGAAGGCTCACTAATATGAAGATATGGGACAAGGGATGGAGAATGTCAACTGTCTGAGCAGTTACACATTCTGACAGCACAGGACAAGAAGAAACAGCAGCTAAGGTTAGAGTATTTCAGGTCTCAGTGGGAAGAACTGGGAAAGTAACAGACTTTGCCATCCATTCAGGTAGGATTATGATTGTCACATTTTCTGCTGCTGGGAAAAGGCCAGCATTGGGACCAGAGGAGCCCGTTCATTCTGAAGGGTAGAATAAGGAACTGATGTAGAGCACGTAGGAGAAAACTAAAAGGAATATCCTGGGCAATCTCAAGGTTTCATGGTAGATAGTTCATCAACTGTCCCTCAAGGATGACATCTTGTAAGATGTCTGACCCTCTTCTGAGAGATGGGAAATTGTTTGGCTCTTAAGGAACAAGTCTGTGGTTGGTGAGACAAAATGGGAGAAAGGAATTCTTCTGACATTAGTGTTTGCTATGCAAAAGAACAGTGCAAACCACTGCAGTGGGAGGTTTAGAAGAGCTGCCTTCTAGTCCTGGACCCAGTGCTGACTAGTTGCATCTCCTTGGGCAAATTGCCTACTTATTTGAAAGCTTAGTTTCCTCATCTTGTATTAATACTTGTCTTGTATTATTCATAAAGAGAGAATGATCAAAGAAATACCCAATTTTTATTAACCACACCACTGGGCCTCATTGCTCTTCCTCCATCCCTCTGTCACCCTCTCTCCCCCCATTTCTTCCTCCCTCTCTCCCCTCCCCTCAGGGACTAATATCAATAGATTTTCTTTGGTCAACCTTTGTGTACTACCAATACAGACAGGAGGGTATCATCCAGAATCTGTGGCCTTCAATCCACTTTTAGTCACCATCTCTGAGAATGAACCTTACATCTAGTAAGAAAGACCAAGTGAGGAAGGGAAGCCGTGGCCTGTAAGTGGAACATATATGAATGAATGCAGCTTCCCATTGGCACATGTTCAGTGTCAGGATTGAATGAAAAAGCCCCAGGATGGTTTCCCTTCTAGTATTTGCCTTACGTTTGGAACTCAGGATCAGACATGTCTCTCCCAGTGATCACTGACTGTGAGACCTCTTTTACAGCTTTGAGAGCATGCACGAAAAAGAAGTGAACTTACACCCATTAAGGAGCTGTCTTTACATAAATCCCATTTCTGCTTGTCAGTCACCTGGTCATAATATCTTAATAATAATAATAATAATAATAATAATAATAATAATAGTAATAATAATAATAATTTTAAATGTAAAAAAAATTAAACACCGAGCAAGGAGTTGAAGACTTGGCTTTGGATTGTGGCTTTGCCATAAGCAGGATGTGTAACCTGGAGCAAGTCCCTATTCTTCCTCTCTAAGTCTTGGTGTCTCATTGCTCAAGTGTTTGGACCAGGTGACCTTTAAGAGACCTTTCAAGCAACTTACACAGCAGGGAGGTGCAGGGAGGAGGGGGTTGGACCTACCTCAACTGAATGTACCAGGCTCTGGGGACTCCCCATGGGAGACCTTGCCCTGGAGGAGGTGGGAATGGGGGTTGGCATAGCGGGGGAACCTGGGGGCTGGGAGGAGGGACGGGAGGGCATCTATGGTTGATAAATGTAAAATGAATAGAAAATTTCTTAATAAAAAAATACTTTAAAAAAGAGGCCTGTCAAGGCTCTGAGCAAAATACAGATTGGTTATCTACACCTGTGGTGGTCTCTGTGTTTAATCAGGTGGCCAGTTCTACATATAAGACAGCTTTCACTATCTACAAAGTGCACATAGACTGGCATGTGGAACATTCCAGCCAGTCCCCTCTGAAAACTGCTCCCCATTATGACAAATAGCATGGCCCCTCTCCTTTGCCACAGACTAAGGCTCTGTTTTGCACAAGATGGTGTTTATAGCATGCCATTTTTTTAGAACTCTGTCAAAAATTGTGGCATGTTTACATATTCACAAAACAAAACGAAACCATGGTGTTGGATTTCATGCACTATAAATTTACTCAATCAAAAATGTTTTGGACCTGAAGAAAAATGACTTTCTCTCAGATTCCATACATTCCAGTGTGATTTTGAATTGCTACCTATAGGAGCATATTGTGCATGGGTGGGGAGGGGGTGATGGCAAGGGCACTCATCCCTTGGCTTCCCAATACTGCACCACTGGCTATGGGGGAGGTTCCCTTTTTACCTTAAAAAGGCAACAGAGCTGTCCAACCTCCTTTGTCTACATGAAAGATAAATCTCTGATGTACAGAACATACAGCCCTCTTCCAGGCTTCCTGCACTAACTTTAAAGATTACAACTTCTGCCAAAGCAGGAGCTTGACATGTTCAGTCCTTCCACACTCCTGTACTCACTCTAGCTTGTGTTGGATTCTTAGGTAGAAAGGTTAGATGGTAGATTAACGAGTTTTATTTTTTTTCTATTATCACTATGAAGACACAAGGAAGTGCCTGTTACTATACTGATGCTGATTTCTACACACATGTGGTGCTGCCATGTTGTTCAGAATGTATGCCTTTGGCAGCTGGAATAACTAGAGAAAACTCTCTCCAGGGGGAATAAGCCTATGAAATTCATGACTCCTTCAGCCCTTGAGACTCTGAATGGTTCCAATTCTTTCCAGGTGAAATGGTTAAGAAGGTCTGCTTTTCCCCACTGAAGCCAAACTTTGCACTTCATTTTTTGCAGTACCTTAAAACAATATTGGAGCTCATTAAAATCAACCCAGGGCACAAGAAGGGCAGCCTTCATTTAGGAGAAACTTTTCCTCTGTGCTGTTCTGGAAAATAGCACAATGCTGAGAGCAGGCATTTTTCCTGACTAGGTTTTCTCTAATGATTTCTGCAAAAGAACACTTGAGGGGGTGCCTGCCTGGCTGACTGTGTGTGTACAGCAGACCATGAGTGAATGAATGGGACCAGCCCTTAAAATTGCCCTAAATAATATTTATTGACCACTTACCATGTTAAAGGGCTGTGACTTGATTCTTTGTCATTGTGGCAGTCCCTAAAGGAGTCCATATGCCTCTGCATTTCTCACAATCTGGAGATAGCAAGAGAACAGACTATCAGTTTCTGCATCTGTAGAATGGAAAGCTTGAGCTAGAATGGTTATCAGCTATACCCTAACCCTAAGGCCATGTGGCTCTGAAAGGCTTGGATCCCATTCCTAAGGCTTCATAGGGGGATCACAAAACTGCAGGGTTAGCCCCGGTCATTTAGTACCTTGTCAAAGCCAACTGCCCTCTATTTCAGGTGTCATCTCTCCCATGAGGCTGCTTTTGTTCCTGGCCTATGGTGACTGAAACTGTGCACAAGAGTTTAGGCTCAGGGCTTATACAGAACTACCAGACAATCAGTATCTGGCTGTGTGGTTTTGAAAGATGGTTGACTTGAATATTTTTGTTGGATATCCTTATCCATATAACAACACCAACAGCAATAATAGTAACTAACACTTTTTGAATATTATCTTTTAAGCCCTCCTCCCAGCTTTAAAAGTCAAAGGACACTCTAGTCCATCCATGGATGTGTAGATTACCAAATTAGATGTCACTTAGGTATTAGTTTTACCACTTCCTAGTTGAAACCTGAAGCATACTGTGGTTTATAGTAGTTGTACTGGCCAATCAAAAGGCAGGGCAGAACCATTGGATTTCCAGCTCAAGAGGTTATAGGAAACATCATCTGACATAAACCAGTGAGACATAAACCAGAGTAATCACAGAGAGGTTGTTTAGAAGCTTCCTTGCCTACTTCTGATACTTCTCATACTAAGGTATGAGATTTCCTTTCCTCCTCCCCCCCCCCACTTACTCATGTTGGGGTTGGAGGAAGGAAGAGATCCAACCCCTATCGCTGGCCTCAGATGCCCACCCTCAGGGCATGGCAGGTTGGCATAGAATGTCACATAGAAAGAATAGAAAGACTCAGAACCCTGAGAAATACCATGTGAGCAGGAAGGAGGTCCTGGAAGGAAAATTAGGTACTCTGAGTTTGTTAATTAATGGCAAACTAGTTGGCATGTGACTTAGAGAAATTATATCCCTTTGTGCCTCTTGCAACTCACCCCCCTCCGTCTGTCTCATGTACACACTAAAGAAAGTTTTCTCTAAAAGTTCCCTCCTTCCTCCAAAACACTTGGAGTATTAATGAACCAAAACTCACAAAATAGTTTTAGCATGTAAAAATAGAGGTGGTAGGGAAGTTGGTGTAAGCTGCAAAGCTCTTCATGATGCCAAGTAACTGAGTGGATTCTGGGTAAAGACTGGTGACCAAGGGTCATAAAGCTTGGAATTTTACATCTTGTTAAACAAACTCAGTTTTCCCACTGTTTGCAAAACCCTTTATATTTATGTACTTTGAAACCTATGGGGCTTTGGGAAAGAGGGGAATAGCTTTTTTAAAGTTAATTCCCCCATGACTAATGATTATATGAAGAACTCCATCTTGAATTTGAATTCAGACATATTAGTAGTCTTTCTTTTCCATAGAGGAAAACATTGAATCATTTGTCTGCCCCATAAAAGATATCACCAAAAACCAGGCTTCTGTTTTAGTGTGTTAGTGTTTAGTGTTTTAGTGTGCTCTGAGGAGGTTCCCCATATCACACACACATAGGCCCACAGCTAGTTAACCAGAGGAGGGAGATATATTTGTTAAAATGTTACTTTATACCCAGAGTACTAGTCTCTTTGTTGAGGTGTGAAGAGCGAAAAGCTGTCCATGAAGAGCTGAATACAGCCACTTGTTACTTAAAGAATGTCTTGAGACGCCTCTCCTTAAGAATATTTGTTGTGAGCCACCACGTGGTTGCTCGGAACTGAACTCAGTATCTGTAATGGGATCTGATTTCTTCTTCTAGTATGGATGAAAACAAAGCACTCATATACATAAATAAGCAAATAATTATTTAAAGAAAAAATATTTCTTGTTGTCTAAGTGTCATAGAAATGTGCAACACCAACCTAGATAGTATAATTCAGGGCACAGCTTGGCTGCATTTTAATCATCTTGGACCAACATAATATATGAGTTCCATCTTTGACAAAAACATTGTAACTTGTTTGGTGGGAAGGAGACCTTCAGCCTGCCCCAGGTTGGTGTTCTGTTCAGTAGATGCTCTGTTTGGAACTAATACCCCTTGCTAAGAAAGGAAATTCTTTCCTTGAGTGACCATAGTGAATTTTGATCATCCTATAGCTCTGTGGGCCCCTAAGGATTGGTCCTGTCCCACTTGGCTTCCTGGGTGAACCAAGCTAAATGATAGCCCAGAGAATTAGCTTGAAAGGGGAAAGTAGAGGTTCAGTGTCTGCATCATTTGGGACTTCCAGTGTTGAGAAGACAATGAAATGAAGTCATGGGTATCAATGCTCTGTGTAGCTCACTAGCTGCAAATGTGATGGCTCACTCTTTTCACTAGATAAAGCTTGACTACTAAGCCACAAGACTGTTGTGGCAAATGTACCAAAACCAGAACATCTGAATGAGCGTCCACCCGCTTCAAAGGAGTCCCCTTGCGAAGTCCCACTCTTCTTTAATGAGGCTGTTGCCACTGCTGATCACAGCGTTTATGGAACTCCTCTTTGGGGACTGCTAGTATATGAACCATACAAGAAAATCAATTCAGACAGCAACTGCAGGCCTGAAGGGATGTGGTCCCATCAGAGGCGTGTTTGCTTTTAATTCAATTTACTGTACTTTTATTTAGCCAAGGCTCACATATTAATGTTGTTTGAACTGAAAGCCATCCTCCTTGCTTGGACCGTGTTATTTACATGCAGTGAGAGGATCATAGCACTTACTTCAGACCTTGTTAGCTGAGGTTAGAGACCAGTCTTTCAGCATTAATGATTCAATCACATGTATACCCCCTACTGTCCGCTGAGTTTACTGAGGACCACCAACCACAATTCTTATTTTTCTATCACTCTTCAATAGTATCACTATTACCCCAAAATTAAGGTAAGGTGTTTAAAGACTGAACTTTCAGAAAAAAATTCAGAAGTAAACTATAAGTATAATAAAAATTTGCTCGTATTGATTTGGGTTAAGAAACTGTTTCCTTTCTTAAATTAACTTTTTATTGATCACTCCTATGACCTTAACTATGAGTTTGCTGGCCTTCTTCCATTTTAAAAAATAAATGTCTTTGATATTTATTTCCTCCATGAATTGTATAGAAAAATCTTATGATGGCCTTTTGTGAACAGGTGGTCTCAAAGGAAAGTCAACATTTACAGCTTGTTCCTCAGAACTTTGTTCAGGGAACGGGTCCCTGGATGGTCCCTGACAGAAGTGAGCATCCCTAGAGATTCTTGGATCAGTCCCAGCAGGAGTTTGGGCTTTCTTTCCGTTAGGGCTTCACTTGGGAAAAGACTTGTGGTTGCTGACACCATCACTCTAGGCCAGAGATTCTCTAGCTCCAATGCGTAAGGATGCAGCAGAATTCCTAAGAGAGCTCACTAAATCACAGGTTCCAGAGCCCTGAGACCCAAGTTTTGGAATAGTGGATGACTCAAGAAGCTCTTGGAGGATGATGGCGATGGTGCTAGTGCTAGGCCCTCACATCTAAAACCAGTCCTTTAATTTCTTCTCAAAGCTGGAAGACCTGGGGTTTTGTCTCAGAGCTAGAATGAGGAAACAAACAAAACTAAAAACAAACAAACAAAATTCCAGCATCAGAAGACACAAGTGTGAATGCCCTTATCTTGAGAAATGACCTTGGGTCATGCTGTTCATCTCAGCATCTCCACTTCTTAATGCGTAAGTGACAGGCACAAAGCACTGCCAGCTATGGGCTTGAGGTGAGGAAGTGCCCATTCTCAGCAGCCAGACCTTTCTACTTAATTGGGGTTAGTGAGTTCTTTAAAAGTTGGCTCAATGTGCTCTCCTGTGTTCCTGGTTAGATTGGTTCCCAGGGGCTCTCAGCAACTGTGTGGCTTCCGGGTAAGGCCTTATATCCCTCAGGGCCTTGGCTCCCGGTGCTTCTAAAGTGGAGCACTTGAATGCAATGGTTTGCTGCTGCAGCTGTTTCTTCCTGCTTTGACAAATCTGAGCCTCTGTGACTTCCAACTCAAGTTCTTATTGCAGAATAAGTCAATAGTAAGACAAGGAGAAAAGCATGCTTCTTGCTCTTTACTCACTTACTTTGTAATGTCCTTGATCTTCCCAGCCTTCTTTTAAAGTGGCCTACCCAGTGAGAAGTTAGGTATAGCAGCTGAATATAACCAGATCTCCTTAAAATGTTCCTTAACCAGTACAAACTGGTGTATCTGTTACTAAATAGTGACATCTAGTGGCTTTTCATCATCAAAGAATAAGACGCACATTTTCTTGTTGGCTGCTTTGGCTTCTTTGGCTGCTTTATTCAATACTTTTTCATTAATCACTTACTTTATGTCAAACATTATGCTGGGCCCAGAGGAGCTTATATTGATAAACAATACATGTTCTCTACTCTGTTAGTGCTCAGAGTCCAAAGTGGGAGGCAGAAAAATCACTAGACAATCACAGAGTATTGTAGTGATTGTTCCAATAGGAGCATCCCAGGGCAACCAAGGTAGAGGCAGGGAGCTTATTTTGTCCAGAAAGGCTTCATGTAGGAGAAAACCTTTGAATAGAGTACTGTTTTCTAGGTGATTTATGAAGGACAAATAGATGCCGTTTGAAAGAGTAGGTACACTATATACAAAGGCAGGGGCCTTGTAGAGTCATTGACTGGGATAAACTTGAACAATGAAAAGTATTTTATATCCTTAGAGCATGACATATAGAACAGAATTTCTCAACTGTTGCTGTTTGGAGAATGAATGATTTTTTGTTGTAGGGTGCTTGGCCTTGTAGAATGCTTGTGATATTCTAGATTCAAGCCTTTGAAAAACAATACTTACTGCACCTTCCAGTTGTACCAACCAAACCATCAATTTTGTCAATTGTCAATATCCCCAAGTTAGGGCAGTGAAGGGTATGCGCATTAGAGGTTAGAGTGGACAAAAACAAAGCTGGGCTCCACATGGCTATGTCTAATGCAGAAGACCAGGGTTTTTATAATATCTTTGAGAGAGCATTATTAAGAGAACTTACTGGGGAATGACAGGTCACATTTCTTTTGGGACTGTGGAAGTAGCATAGGACTGAATGCATACAAGTGGCCTGAGAAACTGCTGTAGCACTAATCTAGCAGAGAAGTGATAAGGGCCTGCCACCTGGGTAGCAACACAAAGGTTGGATTTGAGAGACCTACTAAGATTCAGGATCAGCAGGACATGGGGAAATGTTTAGATATAAATAATTCCTGAGACAGAAGAGCTGGAAATTACCCCTGGGTTTCTTGCTTACACAGCTTTTTCCTTGGATCTTATTTTCTTCATGATTTTTTTTAATCAATGACAGGATACTGTAAATGTGAAGCAGGCTCATAGTATGTTGAGCCCAGCAAGACAGAACATATTCATACACAAGTTAAGTGAAGTGAATTTGTTCATTATAGACAGGCACAAAGGTCAAAAACAGGCAGGATCCATTGTGAGCTAGTCTTCCAAGGCCTAAGAAAGCTACTCAGTGTACATGGGGTTCAAATGTTCATGCCGGAGCCAGGTGTGGTGGTAGTGCATGCTTGTAATCTGGCTACTGAGGAGGCGGAGGCAGAAGGATCATGAGTTTCAGGCCAGAATGAACTATATAGTGAGCTCCAGACTAACTTGAACATCTAGTTAGACCCTGCCTCAAAAAATTTAAGTATTCATACTGCACTTAGACCACAGCAAAATAATCCCCAATTTTATCTTAAAAAAAAAAAATGTGTGTCGCTTACAAATGTTTGAAGTACATTGTGCTCCTAGGGCAAAGGAACAAAGTCTGGGCAATTCCTTCCTAATTCCAGACACTGTATTCCATAGGAAGGACAGGAGCAAGGCTGGGGCTGTTTCAGGCCATTCCTTCTTATCTCAGAATATCAAATTCTAAGCACATTCTTCAGTAATCTCAAAAGCTACAAGCAACAAACAAGAGAAGGTTGGGTTAATCCAAGGCCACCTGGAGAGCAGCTGTCTTGCAATAGAAGGTGGCTCACCTTGGGCTGCCCTGTGCCACTAGAGGTACCATGGGCATACAGGTGCACTGAATGATCAGGCATTCCATTAACCCAGGAAACTGATGGAGAGTCATGACTCCAATTTCACAATGTGAAACCTGTTCATTTTAATTAAGTGACACGTTTGGTTGCAAGTCAATACTGTCCAATTATTGCTGAGTGAAACCAACTGTGTATGATTTTCCTGGGGATGAGCTTGCCTTGCTCTTTGAAAATTAAACCAGTCTGTTTCACAGTACCAGTTGGGTTTATATCATTTGGAAGAGAGGTTTCTAGCAAATGCCACAGACCTGTGATATCTTGTTCTATTTTAATCAGTGCCTGGATGCAGACATGGCCAAGAAGAAAGTGTGCTGAAGGTACTTGGGGATACAATCATAATCCAGATGCATTTTTGACAGGCTTAGGCTTCCTTTAAAAGGGTGAAATTGAGCAAAGTCACAAGCAACCTCCATCTATCCAGGATGAGCAGACTGGGTTTCAACATTCCTCATCAGTTTCGTCAGTTAACGGAATGCCTGATCTTTCAGTGCGCCTGTATGCCCGTGGTGCCTCTAATGGCATAAGACAGCCCAGGGTTGGCCCACCTTCTATTGCAGGGCCAGCAAGAGAGCTCAGGGGTAAAGGCACTTACTGCCAAGTCTAATAACCTAAGTTTGATCCCTAGAGCCCACATGGTAGAAGGATAGAATCTCTTCCTGAAAATTGTTCTCTAATTTCCACACAGGCACCATGATATGCACACACACACACGCACAGACACACACACACACACACATATACACACACACAAATAGATGAAAAAGTAGAACAATTTTGTTTGCTATGTCAGTGGTTTGGCATGGCCTCCGAAAGGGTCATTGTGATAGTGACTATCCACCTTATTTTTGAGACAGGGTTTCTCACTAAACCCAGAGCTCATTGATTGAACTAATCTGGCTGGCTAGTGACTTCCATGTTTCCACCTGTTTCTGCCTCCACAATTCTAGAATTACAGAATGCATACTCCACACATGGCTTTTTATGTGGATTCAGGGGATCTGAATTCAGGTCCTCATGTTTGCAAGGCAAGCACTTTCCCAACTGAGCCCTCTTCCCAGACCTTGTGTATTATGTTTATTTGTTTTCCAGCACACAAGGTAACTCCAGAGGTCAATGAGCACTGAAGACCAGTCCATCAGCACATCTTCCTTTTCACCATTGGGTACTATTTTCAGCAGCTTTGGGTGCTCCCAATTGAGCCCATCTAGGTCCCTCAGACTATTTTCCCTGGAAGGATGGAGCTATTAAAATAATCTCCAGTTTTTTGCTACTTGAATCTATGTAGCTATATATCAAGGGAGTTGTGGTATGTGCGTGTGCGTGTGTAGCAGTGATAATACTACAGTATGGAAACTGAGACTGCTCCCATTGTCCATGTCATCAGTTCATACAGATGACATTTGGTTCAGAGGTATATTGGATTATGTCATGCATAATTTGAGGGACGTTTAGAGTACTGTCTCAGTCACTCTTTGTTTCTTCTTTAGTATTTTCATGTGTGACTGGTGCTTATAAAACAAGGATTCAGACCCTAGTCTTGGTAGTTGACTCTATCTGGTCTGAAAGGATAAGTTTGGGGGAAGGGAAGCCACAAATTTGCACTGCAATGCACTCTAAGATTTGCCAGAAGATGTCACTGTAGACTTAAACCAGCAAAACAAATTACGGTTGGGAGGACTGTCAGCTATACATGAAGGTGACTTCATTATGAGGGTTAACTACCCCCCACCTCACCCCCTGCCCAAGAGTCCCCATTACAATGCATGCCTGCAAAAACTGCTTAAAAGGTTAATCCAATGTCACTGAATTAAATAAATTTTTCTTTCTAACAATCAGGCTAAATGCCACTAAAATCTTGCCTTGTGGTTTGCATAAAGACTCCATAAATATGTTGTGAATGAACAAAGGAATGAATGAAAAGCAAAACTAGCAGTTGGAGGAGAGAGTCCATGGATATAGTGGTTATCTAAACCCCTAAAGGATGCTGAGAAACAGAAACTGATACTCTTCAGTAATGGGTCTTTTCAGAGACACATTTTAGTGCTATCAGCACAGTTATGTCCTAGAAAAGGTTCAGAGAGATGAATGAAGATACTCAGCCCACTCTTCATTCCTACTCCCAGATTCTGTGCCTGATGACTGTTTATCCCATGAAAATGTATAAGGTAATTTTTTTTAAAAAAAGAACACCTTCCTGTGATATTTATAAGGCATTTGTGATATGATCAAGAGTTTTTCTGTGATGAGGCATGTCCCCAGTCCTGTCCTTCCTCTTACTTGGAATGGTTCCTTAAATAAGCAGTTAAAGGACTGCTAAGATTCTGTTTTGGACCAGGCACAAACACTAAAGTGCAAAGCTGGAATGGGTGGCACAACAGCTATAGAAACACAGGACAGAGTCTGTGTTCTAGAAAATAGTTGCAGTAGAGATACATATGAGTATTATAATTTGGCATGAAAAGGGTTTTAGACTAAGTATGGAAGTGCTATGGTAACAGGGCAAGAAGGAATGCCAGCATAGGCAGTAGGGTACTTGGTTTTCTAAGGACAGATAGTACTTGAACTGGACTTGAAATCTTCTAGCCAAAGAAGGAAGATTGTGCCAGACAGATGCAAGCCCCACACATGCCACATGACAGAAACACAGAGGCTAGAACCTAGGAACCCCTGAGTTACCAGAAGGCCCTGAATCTAAGTTGGGAGAAACCTTTCCTTGTTGAACATTGAATCGGTCAGGTAGTTGAGAAGGTCCCTCTCTGATTCCCTCTCAGAGAACATTCACAATTCCTTCAGATGGGAATGACAAAATCAGAAAAGTTGCAAGCCATTCCCTGAGTTTCCTTTAAGAAATATGAATACTCAGTATTTATTGCTGTTTTCCTACCATAAATATACCTTTCCAATAACCTCATTCCTCACCTACTGTATGTGAATGACAATTCATGTCTCACAAAAAGCACAATTGTGGGGGAATTTCTCTCTTTGATTATGCTTAACTGCATAGACTTTGATGTATCTGGTTTGTGGGCCACGAGTGTATACGTACTATATATGTGTTTGAGTGTGTCAGCCAGTGAATTTAAATGTCTACTAGTCTGCTATTTGTGTAGAGAACTTTATCTATTTGCAACTCAAAAGGAAAGATAGCCATCCAGCAATGCTTCCACAGCTGTTATGTTTGTCTCTTCAGTAAATAAAGAAAAAGGATATTTTGGAACTGACAGAGTTAACTTTCCTATCGTGGGAACGGTACTGTGTAACAAAGGTAGATGCTTGCATATATGCCATTGGCAGCTACATGCCTACTTTAGTCTGTGACTAACCACTGTGTTTATTTCTGGAGGCCCTGGGATGCTCTGCCTGTCTCTACATTCAATTTCTCTAACGTATGGGCCATGATATTCTGGCAATAGCCAGAATGGAGAGTATCATGTCAAATAGTTTTGATGTGATTTTTTTTCATAACATTTCCAGATTAGACCAGGTTATTGGAAAAATGTTTGTGCTTCATTCATAAGAAACATTAGAATTTTAGCTCTCTTGTCAACTCCATTTCACTTCCATAAGTCATTTATTTGCTTCAATTGAGTCTCCATTTTGTGATTGGTTTAATAAGGGTTTAGGGGTTTAGAGTATAAAATAAAATGGTTGCATACTGGGCCAATAGCATCATTGGGAAGAGAACAAAAGAGGGCAAAACATGACAAGGTTGTTATACAGAGTCTAACTTTTTTATGCCTGCTGTGGATACAGTGTCAGGAATTTGGATAAATGAATTAGCTATCTGGTCAGACTAGCTGGATATAAAGAGGGGACTGCAACACAGTTCACAGGACAAATGCCACTAGATCTCTGCAATTCCTCTGTTGCAGTCCTTGGTGACCATGAACATCACATAATGCCACACACCTTCCTGACTACACTTAATGTCAGCCACTCTTCTGACTATTGGTCTTTATGCTTTGTCCATAGGAACTTCCACTATATCACCATCCTCCGAGACCCAGTGTCCCGGTACTTGAGTGAATGGAGGCATGTCCAGAGAGGGGCGACATGGAAAGCATCCCTGCACGTCTGTGATGGAAGGCCCCCAACCTCTGAAGAACTGCCCAGCTGCTACACGGGTGACGACTGGTCTGGCTGCCCTCTCAAAGAGTTCATGGACTGCCCCTACAATCTGGCCAACAACCGCCAAGTGCGCATGCTATCTGACCTGACTCTAGTGGGCTGCTACAACCTCTCTGTCATGCCAGAAAAGCAGAGAAACAAGGTCCTTCTGGAAAGCGCCAAGTCCAATCTGAAGCACATGGCATTCTTTGGCCTCACTGAGTTTCAGCGCAAGACCCAGTACCTGTTTGAGAAGACCTTCAACATGAACTTTATTTCGCCATTTACCCAATACAATACCACTAGGGCCTCTAGCGTAGAGATCAATGAGGAAATCCAAAAGCGTATTGAGGGACTGAATTTTCTGGATATGGAGCTGTACAGCTATGCGAAAGACCTCTTTCTGCAAAGGTATCAGTTCATGAGGCAGAAGGAGCATCAGGATGCCAGGCGGAAGCGTCAGGAGCAACGCAAATTTCTGAAGGGAAGGTTCCTTCAGACCCATTTCCAGAGTCAGAGTCAGGGCCAGAACCAGAGTCCAGGTCAGAATCTGAGTCAGAATCCAAATCCCAACCCAAATCAGAACCTGACTCAGAATCTGAGTCAGAATCTGACTCAGAGTTCCAATCCCAATTTGATCCTGAAGGAGAACCGGGGAAGTCAGAAGCAGGGCTCAGGCCAGGAGCAGAGTGATAGCAGCACCAGCAATGGCACCAATGACTACATAGGCAGTGTAGAGACATGGCGCTAACCAGCTCTGAAAGGTTTGTGCACACTGCTTCCCAAAGCACCACCAAAAAGATGGCATGTATCTTACAAGATGGAAATGTCCAAACACATCCTGCTTCCTTCATTTTGGAAGTTCAAAAAAAGTGTAGATGTTGCCTTTACAGTTGCCTTTTGATTCAGTGTTACACGGTGTGTGGCTAAAACAAATCTCAGTGTGTAATTAAATTGTCTTTTTTTGGGATGAACTATTTCTGCAATCCAAGAGCCAAACCAGACTCACCAGAAATTGCAGTTTAGCTGTTTTCAGAAGTTCTTAAATTGGGTATGGAGACACAAAGAAAACACAAAATGTGGCCATTTAAACTTAAGAAACAGATTTTAAATGATTCCGGATACTCTGTTAAAACCCAATCTTGAAAGCAACTCCCCCCGCCCCCCACCACCACCCGCCTGCTAGAGGGAAGCATAAGTAAAAACATGAACAGACTAAAAGACGTTCAAAACCTTTCATTTCCTTCTTGTTTTAACAAGGAGTCTATTTAAACAGAAAAACAACTGATGATAAATTTTGCCAAACTGTAGAAAGTAAACAATTTCTCACTTAAATGTAGGTGGGTTTATGTAAAAATAAGGCTTTTCAAATAGATCAGATTCAGGTCTTGTGATTTAACAGATGTTTAAAATTTGAAAGTTTTCTACCTTCTGCTGATTAAAAGGTTTTAAACAGGGTATATCTCATATTAACAAAGCATTTTTTTTCCAAATGGAATACCAATGGAAAGATGCAGTTTCCAGATGGTTTCAGGGCACTGTAATTTCAACAATTTCAATCTTTTTGGCGCTGCTTCTCATTCACTTTAAGGCTTCTCCGAGTTGTGCTCATTCCAAATGAATCCATGTATAGAATTTTTCTTCATCATCTAAATGGTGTGTTGCTGAATCTCTTGTGGTATTTAATCCTGGATTAAAGTCAGGACTTTCTATAGAATTGTCTTTTCAATGTCCATGTAGTAAGGTCCTTAAAATGAAACTCTCAAACAGGATAATGTGTCTCTAAATATTGCTGAGCTTATTATTCCTGATCGGATTGAATTGAACCTGAATGTGAACTGTTCATTATTTTGTTTATTGTAATGTTTCCAGTTTGGCTGGCTATTTCTGGCCCATGGTTCTTTTTTGTGTTGAAAGATTTGTACACAATAACAAGAGCAAAAAAATTCTCTCAAAGGCAATGGTACTAAGCATTAAGACAGCCAGAGTTACTCAATAACACCAAAAGCTGCCTCTTGATACTTGGGGTTAACACTTTTATCAGTTTTTTTATTTATGAAAGATCAGAAGTGAAGAATGATCTGCAGTGAAGCTAAGTTTCATAGACATACAAGTTGAGAATAGTTTGGTAATTGTACATTGATGGTATCAACTGCAAATTGAACAAAGGAAGAATTATGTACCCACTGTCTTGTTAAACATCATACTGCTTGGCAGTTTCCACTTTATGGTTGTTGCTACACTTCTTTAAGAACTTACGTTAATCCCTTGGCTTTCAATCAAATTCAGTGACTAGAAGTGTCATTTGTTTTCAAGAGGGACATGCTCAAAAGTGTGATCATAAAGTCATATCTAGCACAGTCTGCCCAAGTGCATGACCTGGTTTCATCTGTAATAATATGGCCACAAGTTGGACAAGAAGTTGAGTATCTGCATCTAAAGGGATTTTCTTGACTTGGAGCTCTGTAACAATATTTACAGTTTTTGTTTTGTGGTATTGCAGTGTTGAGAATTATGATACCTTAAAAAAACTGGAAGGAATTTTTAAAAGCACATCTTGAAGTCCAAGTGTTTTAGAATAAACCTATTTGGTGTATGTTGTGTTCTTAAAATATTCTGTAGATCACTATGATATTTCAGTTTCTTTAGTTTTAATTGAAAATGTTTGCTCTTAAAAGTGACAGTGTTGGAAAGCAGGACGAAGTCTGAGCCAATGGAAAAGCTCATTACAGAAAAAAATATGTGTTATTGCTGTGGTGTGCATGGTTTGCAGAGATTAAGTGCATTTTCTCTGTCTCTACTGATTACTGTATATAGAGAATGTTATAAATATACATTTTTGTCATCATCATGTAAATCCCACGATTTCAAACTGTAAACATCTGTTCAGTGGTGTAGCTTTACAAACCGTTCACTGATTTTGTGTAATTTAACAATAGATGTGAAATAAAGTTTCAATTGCAAGCTTTGAGTAATTTCATGATTTCAAGGTTTACAGCCACTAGACACTGTGACATCATAAACAAACCAGAACTGGAATCTTTTCTAGGACAGTGCTTTTCTTTACACTTGACAGCAAAATATGAAAATGAGATGGTCCATTCTAATCCTTCATGCTGAAATGGCTTTAATTTGGGATGCTTTCTCCTTGGAGGCCATGATTTGAGTAAAAAAAAAAAATGTCCATGAAATACAAAGCTTGCCGTGCAAATGAAATATATCCATGCTTTAATTCAAAAGTAGCTATAGTAGGTGCTTTCATATGTAGTAGGATGCAAAAAGGAGAGATACTCTAAATTATTTACCTCTTTCTTTTATCCACAAGAAAAAGATTAAGGGTAAGTATTAACATTTTGGCTTTGACCACAATTTGCTCTAATTATATTCGGCACACACATTTTCCCTCAGATCTTTGGAGTTAGGACTATAGGTAGGGATAGTTTGTGCTAGCTCTTTCTCAAAGAGAATTTAAACATCCATTCCAAGGGACTAGAGGGAAGAAATCTACAGGTTCAAGTGGCTGTTAGTATCCTCTGCTTATAAACTGTTCTTGTAAGGTTTTTCATTCCAACTGTTGAGCAGTAATCGGGAGACCAGACCTGGAGCATAGCTCAGTTGTAGAATGCTTAACATGCATAAGTCCCTGGTTTCCAACCCTAGCACCGCAGAAAAATGGTTAACTAAAGGTCTCCATTGTATGAAGGCCCCATCTTTCCTGTGAATGGGGGATCTGAAGGTCTAAAATGTAAACTACTTGGTATATTAGTTACTTTTTTATTGCTATGATTAAAAAAACCCCAAAGCTTTTTTAAGGAAGAGTTTGATCTGACATATACTTCGAGAGGGATAAGAGTCCATCATGGTGGGGAGGTATGCCAGCACAACAACAGGCACGACAGCCAGAGCAGGAAGCTGAGAGCACATCTTCAATGGCAAGCCAGAAGCAGAGAGAGCAAACTAGAAATGGTGAGAGGCTTTTAATCTCAAAGCTTTCCTCCAGCAAGGCCACACCACCTACACCTGCCCAAAATAATGCCACCAATTCAGGACCAAGGGGTTAAATACATGAATCTATGGGGGACATTTGTCTTTAAACCACAACACTTAGTAAATAAAGGTTAGCTCCATTTTTCGCTTGAGAGACATGGGTACCATTGAAGAGCAGGGTATACTCACCGAAGTAGGAAACAGGCAGGACTCCTGTACTGTATGTAGCTTCAAGGCACCAAGGAAATGGTGTCCTGAGAAAATGGGCTATTTGAGCCTGGCGGAGAGTTGAAATTCAGAAATGACTGATTGACCTAGTTCCCCATGTATTATTTTCCCCATCCCATGACTGTGACCTTAAAGGTGCAATGTAAAGGAGAGAGGACATTCTTTTCATTCGTGGTTTGAGGGTACAGTCCATCATGGTGGCAGGGCTGTGAGGTTATTTGCTTACGTCTCCACAACCCGGAAATGGAGATGGGACACAAAGTAGGGGCCAGGCTATAAACCTCAAGGTCCACCCTGACAGCTACTCACTTCCTCAGCTGGGCCACTCCTCTCAAATATCCCAGGATCGGAAAACAACACCAAGAGCCGGAGACCAAGTGGCCTAGCACCTGAGTCTGGGGAACGTTTCACACCCAAACTGTCATACCTTCACACCTTTAGAGTTATAATAAAATAGGAGCAGGGGTGGAGTTGAACAGGAGAATGATTTCCTTCCATGGGAGTGAAAATAAGGCATAAGCACAGCACTACATGTTTGCAACAAGAGAACTATGGGATACTCCTGGCTCCCAATGTGCATACAACCCACTGCTTTCTGGCAGAATCTTTTGTGTCATTGGCTACATTCAAAGCTTACATGCCATTCTTAAAGTTTTTGGGGCATATGATCATATAAGATGAGTATATTCTTATTCTTTTGGGGAACATGTCTCACTTTCTAGCCTAGGATAACCTGTAACTCACTGTATTACACAGATTGGCCTTGACTTTCAGCAATCCTCATGTCTCTGCCTCCCAAATGCTGAGATAACAGGTATAAGCCACCATGTCCAGCAAGAGAGTGGTTCTTAAATTAGTCACAATAGGACATGGTCTATGTTTTTGTTTAATTTCTTGCCAACATTTTCACTTTTTAATTTTATTTATTCATTCATCTCAGAGCTGAGGACAGAATTCAAGCCCTTGGACATTCTAGGTAAGAGCTATACTGCCAGGCTACCTTACAGCCCAGTGATTTCAAATCTTGATCTCAGAAGACAGGGGCATTTGGCAGACACTTAGCCTTCATGCTACAAGCATTGATAATCACTGTATTGACAAGTATACACAAGGCTCTCTGCATCTCTGTGACTATCATAAATGTGTTGTAGACAGTTACTCCGATTCCTGAAGTGTTGACTATTGCTTTCTCCATTGGTAGAGAAGGAAACAGAAACATGAAGATGTTAATAATTTTCTTAGATATTAGGGTTGGCATTTGGGGGAGAGCTTGGGACCAAATCCAGACAGTATGTGGCCGAAACCTTTGTTCTCAATCTATGACATCTGCAGCAGTCAGTGTGCAGGGTGAGGGGGAACCATCCACTATAGTCCCGGCTGGGGGGGAAAACCATGAGACACAGGTGAGCTTCAAAAAAGGGAAATGAAATAAGAGTGAGGACAAACTAATTTTCATATTTTATAAATATTGTTTATGATTGTGCAAGCAAGAGAAGAAAAGAAGAGGGCAGCGAGGAAAGAAGAGAAGATGATGGAGGGGAGGGTAGATAAGAAGAGTAGAAGAGATGGGGAAGAAAAATTTCAGTGTGATTAGGACCAAGAGAACTGCAGTTCTTTGGATGAGTGGTAATTCCACTGTTTATGCTTACTTCACATACTTAAATAGGTTCAAACTAATCCCCCTCTCCCCTCTCAGAAATGGTGAACCTGTCTCAAGCATCTGGCACAACTGAAGACCTGAGTTTTTATTCATACTCATTGGCACAGTACTTGTCTTCAATGACTTCAGTTGTGAGAGTAAAGCTCAGCTTCTCCTCACTCTGGTGCCTAAGGAGACTCTCCAGCTTGTGGTGTGATGTACTTAGGAAGCATGACATCTAAGTCACACCTCTATTCTCTTAGACTCTGGGAAACTATAAGTTTCCAATACATAGGGAATTTAGACTTGCTCTATAGCTCCAGGGTCAATCAACCTCTTGTCCACATGGCAAGGAAACAAACATTTCAGCTCCGTTTTAATGACTCCTGCTGCTGTAGGTTAGAAGCAGCCAGAGAAAACAAAGAAATGGTTGTGCTACATTCCAATAACACTTTAATTTCTCCTTAAGTTCCAGGGGCATTGAGCATCTGTGAAAATCTGAGGGCTGCATGCTGCCATGTTTGTGTCTAGTGTCAAATTCCTTGAGAGAAGTGTCAAGATACTTCCTCCCTCCACCCCTTGTAAACAATCAGAAATCCAAGTCCCTGATGGTAAAGTTGGAAGTCAGCATATCCTTGGTTTTTGTTAGTAATCCCTATAAGCATCGAGTCTTTGTTTACTTCAATCCCCAGTGAGGAAAAGAGGAAAGAAAGTTCCGGTTCACTGCTGTGCTATGCTCTCCCTTCTCAGCATACTAGCATAAGGAGCTGAAAAACTTCACTGATCTTGGTAAGCTTTGATGCTGTCTACCTGGATATAGGAAAAGTATAACAGTTTTTGTGACTTAACCATGCTCTAAAGCAGTGGTTCCCAACCTTAATGCTGAGACTCTTTAATCCAGTTCCCCAGGTCGTGGTGACCCTCCCACCCACAAAATTATAGCATTGCTGCTTCATAACTGTAATTCTGCTACTGTTATGAATTGTAATGTAAATATCTGATATGTGGGATATATATCCTACGTAAATGGCTTTACTCCTTGGCCCAACTATAGATGTCCAAAATGAATTTGAACAGGAATTTACCAGGTATCACTGTCTCGAACACTCTATGGAAAAAAAAATCTTCAGTAGGCTGATTATCATCTTAATAGAGCTTTAGCAAACACTCACACTTTGGCCAGTAAGAAACAAGTGCCAATCATTTGGAGCAACAAGTGGAGGAGATAAGTTTCCTCCTCAGATTGAGACAGTACAAAGCAGAGGAAGCCTGCCTAGGCTACCACAGTTTGAGGGGCTGGGACCTCCAGTGGGCATGGAAACAACTGGAAGTTTGATCACTTCAACTTTGAGTTCCATAGTTTGGACTCCATGTTACAGTTGTCGTACAGGCCAGCCACAAGCTCTAGGAGCGATGTCATCCTGGTTATGAAATTTTTTAATCATCTCTGGACTATGCACCTATGTTTATCATCTGAAAAACTTAATCCACTAAATGCCAAATGAATCACCATCTCTCCAACAATAAAAACAAATTCTCTGATAACCCTAGTTGATTTGGGGCCTACTTTGTCACACTTTGGCAAGGACAACTTACGATTTCATTCCTTCCCACCCACGTCTTCACCCAGCATTTCCAGAAGTCAGGGTTATCTGGCTGATGAGATCTGCAAGGGCTCCAAAGGCCTTGCTGCCTCTATAACAGGTCTGGTCTGCTTCCTGGAATTTCCAGACTCCAAGTCTTTGTTCTGGGTGAAATGTATAAAATCAGGCATGGTGGTAGTGCATGCCTGCAATTCCAGCACTCAGAAGGTAGAAGCAGGAAGATCAGAAGTTCAAGGCCATCCTCTGCTACATAGAGATTTTGAGGTCAAACTAGGCTATTTTTAAAACTCTCTCAAAAAAATGCTTATGTACTACCTAAGAGGGAGGAGACAGAATAACCCATTAACAGTATATGTTAATTAATCAGGTTGGTAGTCAGCAAAAGTGACACAAGCCTTGAAATTCAAGTACCTCACTTCACTTAAAAAAAAGCCAGGCAGTGGTGGCTCATGCTTTTAATCCCAGCACTGGGGAAGCAGGCAGATCTCAGAGTTCGAGGCCAGCCTGGTCTACAGAGCAAGTTCCAGACCAGGACAGCCATGGCTACACAGAGAAACCAAGCCTGTCTCGAAAAACTACAAAACAAAACAAAACTCTTGAAAAACCACAAAACAAAACAAAAAAATGACATTTGTTTCTATCTCATTTGCATTTTTCCATTTCAGTCTTGTTATTTGAAGGATAGCATAAGGTTTAATAATCTTTACCAAGTTTCCTCATCTATTCTTATTATGTTTTATACTTATTACAATTTTATTACTTCACTGATCTTGGTAAGCTTTGATGCTGTCTACCTGGATATAGGAAAAGTATAACAGTTTTTGTGACTTAACCATGCTCTAAAGCAGTGGTTCCCAACCTTAATGCTGAGACTCTTTAATCCAGTTCCCCAGGTCGTGGTGACCCTCCCACCCACAAAATTATAGCATTGCTGCTTCATAACTGTAATTCTGCTACTGTTATGAATTGTAATGTAAATATCTGATATGTGGGATATATATCCTACGTAAATGGCTTTACTCCTTGGCCCAACTATAGATGTCCAAAATGAATTTGAACAGGAATTTACCAGGTATCACTGTCTCGAACACTCTATGGAAAAAAAAAATCTTCAGTAGGCTGATTATCATCTTAATAGAGCTTTAGCAAACACTCACACTTTGGCCAGTAAGAAACAAGTGCCAATCATTTGGAGCAACAAGTGGAGGAGATAAGTTTCCTCCTCAGATTGAGACAGTACCTGTCTCTTATACACATCTAGATGTGTATAAGAGACAGGTACAAAGCAGAGGAAGCCTGCCTAGGCTACCACAGTTTGAGGGGCTGGGACCTCCAGTGGGCATGGAAACAACTGGAAGTTTGATCACTTCAACTTTGAGTTCCATAGTTTGGACTCCATGTTACAGTTGTCGTACAGGCCAGCCACAAGCTCTAGGAGCGATGTCATCCTGGTTATGAAATTTTTTAATCATCTCTGGACTATGCACCTATGTTTATCATCTTCTAATCTGGTTTTGTTCTTGTGGTCCATTCAGTGGCTATATGATTATGAATAATTTCCTATGAGGCTAGAGCAATCCTAAAAAGCTGAGAGGGAATCTTAGAAAAATGCTTATCAAGCAGTGTTTCCAAAGCCAAGTGTTGTGGCTCATACTGATAATCCCAGCATTTAAGAAGCTGAGGTAGGAGGATTTCTGCAAGGCCAGTCTGGGTCACATAGTAAACCCAAGGCCAACTTGACTTGTTCTACATGTGTAGACTTTTGTCTCAAGACCAAACAAACAAATGGATTCCCAGCTGTGTGCCTTTCCCCAAAGCAAAAGTCTTTCTGAACTGCCAGGGTGAACACAACAGCTGCCTGCTCACAGAGGCTCAGGCAAGAAAGCTTTCAGTTCTGCTGGAGGGTGCTTAGTGGGTCCTACTCTTTGGTGGAAGTTTCTGAATACGTGGGACTGAGACAATTGCTACAACCCCACTCCTCCATAGGAAAACAGTTATTCAGTGCAGACACCCCAAGGCCCCTATCAAGAGATTAGGAGCTCAGTTTTGACTGTTCATTCTGGCCAGACATGAAGAGCCCACCTCTCAATGAGGCTGATGAGCATAATGAGGATCCATAATATCTATCAAATAGCTACTGCATATCACATGCTCTACTTGCCTCTTCATATAATGCTGGCAGCTACTTATTGAAATTTTATTATAGCTCAGACACTCTGTGAAGTCCTTTATATACATAATCTCACTTAATAACCAGAATCATTTTGTGAGGCAGGAAAAATTGCTTCCCACATCTTCTTATACAGGTCTGTGGCTAGGCTCAGGAAAACTTAATTCATTAACCCACAACTTTAAAATCAAACCTAATTCTAAAACCAAAGCTCTATGTCTTTATGTAATGCATTATTTAAAGCATTTTCTTATGGGACTTTTCAATTTTCTACAGAAGCAGAGTACCACCAGGAATGCCCATTTCCCCATCACTCAGTGTCAGTTGTTATCAACGTTTGCTCGAATTTAATTTCCTTGCCATTGTACATACTTCAAACAAATGCATCTCTAAAAGAAAAAAAACACTAACAAATAAGTTGTATGATATTTCCATAATATAGGAAAGTAAGGTGAAGTTCTGGGAGGTATATTTGGGGGCCAAAGAAACAAGGTTTTTTTTTTATTTGTTTAAAAAGCCACCACTGGCCTTGAAAGCTTGATCCACCTGCCTCTGCCTCCAAAGTGCTGGGATTAAGTGTGTACAAGACCATACAGGAACAGGTACCAGAGCTGGCAGCCACACAATGAGTGCAAACCCTGGATTTCACAGCCAGGGCTGTCAACTCCAAGGCCTTATCTGTACCCTACCTGTATTTCTCTTCTGTAATTGAAGCTTACAGTAGCACAGCAGTTAGGGGTGGAGGACCATGGAGCTCCTAAGATAGTTAGCGTGGGAAACCATTCCAGGATGCTCCAATATTAACATTGGGCTCTTTTCCAATTAGGTATACTCATAAGGTAACCAGTTTTCCTGATGTTCTTTGGATTCCACACTGCTCATCACTTGTCTCGGCTCCTGGACATACCCAGTCAATACTGGTGGAAGGGAACAGTCAGGTGTCCTTATTGAAGAAACAAGAGGAAACTCTAACCTTTGAACTCAATGTGATTGGTCCATAAATATACTTTAAGGTCTTACACATGGAAGTAAAAAAAAACCTTGGTTCTTGAGGCTGGGGAGATGGTTCAGTGGTTAAGTACTGCTCTTGCAGAGTTCCAGGGTTTGGTTCCCATAACCGACATTAGGCATTTTTAACTACCTATAACTCCAGTTTCACTGGATCCAATGCCCACTTCTGGTCTTCATGGGTGCCAGGCAGGCACATGATGCACATATGTACATGCAAATACTCACATGTACACAATAACAACAACAGCAAAACCTTGGGCCCTGGTGTCAGGATTTTTGACCAATATTACCAGACTTATATTTTTTTAAAACAACACAGACCAATTTTAATAGTGTATTTTATCTTATGTGAACTATAACAATTTAGACATGTTTATTATAGAAATAACATATGACATGTATTAATATATAATAAATTATATATCATACTTTATTATATATAATACATACATAAATAATCATATATATATATAATAGAGTATGGTATAGAATTTATGTAAGTTTTTACAAGTTTTTCCCAAAAAGTATTTGTTAATTACCTGGTTTTTTACATTTATAGTGCATCTCAATTCAGATGTCCAAGTGGCATTAGATTTACTGGATATGCATATTGATTTTATAAAAACTTATACATAAAATGCATAGACTACTAGCAATAGTGGAGAGGGTGCCTGAGCTGGCTTACCCCAGTAATCAGATTAGTGAATACTCTAGTTGTCATCTTAGAGTCTGCATCCAGTAACTGATGGAAGCAGATGCAGAGATCCACAACCATGCACCAGGCTGAGCTCCAGGAGTCCAGTTGAAGGGAGAGAAGAGGGATTCTATGAGCAATGGCCATCAAGATCGTGATGGGGAGACATACAGAGACAACCAGACTTACATTTTCCACTTCCCAAATTCTTGGTTCAACTCTAGACCATTAGAAAATTATTTTCCTGTGAGATAAAATGGTTTTGGTCTCCAGTCTGATTTAGGCCCCCTGTACTTTATATATTGTGATTTGTAATTAATTTTTTAAAGTTTGTATATAAAGCAACTACATTTAAAGAAATTAGCATATAAAGAAAAACAAAAAACACACAAAAGTACATTTGCTTCCACCTCATTTGCTTTTTTACATTGCAGTCTTGTTGCTATAAGGATACATAATAGAATTTTCATACATATTTATCATTTTATCTTGTTCTCATTTTTTTTCTATTCCCCAATGGCCCTCCTCTGTGCCCCATGTCCCCTCCCACCAGTTGCCTTCCTTACATAATCCCCTTCCATTTCATATATAATACATTTCTTACTAAGGTCCGTCACTAATCACAGTGTGTACACTGCCTTTCAGGGCACTGAATAGTGCATGTGCTCTACCTACATGGTGGAGGAGATATCTGGAGCAGTACCATTCTTTTGAAAGCATGGTTAAAGCTTCTCTCACCTCTAACACCATCATCACAGTCATGGTCCGTTTTCACTTGCCTTCATCATTTTACAGGTTTACTTTGAGGACATCAGAGGACAAATGACAGAGCTGAGACTCAGCCTCACAGCTCCCTAGGTCTGCTGAGTGTACACAGCATTTCCCTAATGGTTAAGAAGCAGATTGTTAGCATGTCTACTTTCCTTCTTCACTCTCTGTTCCACTGACTGTTTGTCTGCAGCCAAAAGCAAACTCTTTTCTTAGCATCCTACTACAGGAGGGTAGTGGTCAAAAGCATGGTGTCTGGAGCCATTATCCTGGTCCTACCCACTTATCTTCTGTGTGATATGGGCCAAATGACTGATCCTAGATGTCTTCCCTTCCAATTTGAAGGTATAATAGCACTTATTCCATAGATTTGCCATGATAAAATTAAAGGAGTTAAAGCATGCAAATTACTTTTTCCATTTGTAAAAGTAGTTTATCAAGTGTATGCTTTATACTGTTTGCAAAAACTACGTGAAAGGCTTTTATGTAGTTTGATAAAAGTGTTTTCTTTCTTGCTATCTCACAAGTAAATCATCCCTGTAGATTTCAACTAAATGATATTCTCTCATTCTACTTCTCAACTACCAATCAGATAAAATATGTATTACCTCTCACCTGGACTAACTTTCTAAGGCTTCGTTTGTGCAACTTATTTTTAAAGCAGTGACAGTTTGATTGAATTAATGGAGGAAAACATTTCTAGCATGCAAGCAATGATTATTATTTCTAACCGATATGTTTTATTCATTCGGTACATTTTTATGGAACACCTACACTGTTTTCCTTGGTAACGTTTTACATTCATTGTATTCAGATAAATTGCCCAGCAGTTGAGCTCACCGTACCTGAAAGAAATGTTTCTACATAGTGCCCTGAAGAAAACAGATTTCTACCTTGTATTTGTAGTTCCAAGGTTTTGTTGTATTTATTTCTTGGAGGTGGACATGAGTGCTATGACATGTACATGGAAGTCAGGGGACAACTTGGTGGAGTTGATTCTCTCTCTCCACCATGTGGGTCCCTGAGATTGAACATAAGTTGTCAAGCTTGGTGACAAGCACCTTGACTTGCTGAGGTATTTTCCAGCCCCTCTACCTTTCTTTTTTTTCATCCTAACAATAATGACAGTATTTATTCCCAACAATATAAGGAATTACTACTGAACAGATGTTGTCCTTTTATAAATGGTTGCTGCTTTTTAAGCCACAGCTGTCTGAATCAGCAACTGCAACTCTGCCCCTACGAGCAGCAGTTAGGCCGCAAGGGCTGTAGCTGGAGGGAAATCTGTTCCCTCTGGCTCCAACTCTCACAAAGCTATGAAGGGAACTTAACTAAACCTCTTTCCCTCTAAAGAACTCAGGATTCAAGGGTTAAGGTGGAAGTCTGATCTTCAGAGGCTGAATAACAAGTAGCTCACCTCCTTTCCTTGGTTCCGTCCTCCAAAAAGGCCTCCTGCGTCTCCTTGCCCCTCCTTATAAACCCTTTCTCACCTGGCTCCTCCCTGCCACTTCCTGCAGCTAGTTGCTGACTCGCCTCCTGACCGCGGGTGAATTTGATTTAATCAAACACATCTTTGCATCCTTAAACAAATGTTTCAGAGCTTAAACAAAAGTAACACACCTTGAAATAATGTTCTACAACAAACAGATGCACACAGTAGTCAATGTTCAGGACCCCAAATTCCTTGTGTGTGGAATGGAGCATAGGCCATTCATATGTACCAGCCATGCTCTCTGCATTCTCTGTAACAATCACAGTTTTCATTATTTCATCCCACTTTTATGTTCCAGGCTACATAAAAGCTAATATAATTTGTAGTTATTGTACTGAATGTTAGCAATGTGTCATATATTTCATTTTAATCCCCAGTGACATATGTTCCACAAAACCATACCATTATAAACAAAGTTCACCTAATGAGCTTATTTGAGCATTAGCCTAATTCTTTAGATTACCATCGAAGGGCCATCAGGATCCTGCTCTGAGGAAAACCCATCTCAACTCTTCTACTCCAGGCATCATTCCAAGAATCTGAGATTCTCCCTCATGTTCTTGTGTGTCATTTCACCTCTAAAGATTGAGTGCAAGCTGCTCTTTGCCTTATAATGTCTTTCTTCTCCTTCACACACTGCCCTTTTACTGTTCTTGTATGCCCCTACCCAGTCATATACAACATACATACCATACAAACACTGTTGTGTAGATCTTTCAAAAGATGTTCCTTAAGACCTATGATTTTAGACAGGAGCTGAAACAACAGGCTGATCTAAGGGGAGGTGAAACATTCCATCTCACAGAGAAGCATCTTAAGCTTAGAAATTAAGTAACTCAGTTGCTTCAGGAAGTCCCAGAAACTGAGCTCCTCCCTTCTAAAGGGTATGTAAGCTGTAAGGACTGCCGAGAAACACTCACGCACAATCTGAGCTGCCTAGAAGACCCTTGGGCTGCAAAGCTGCCTGGAAGAGGGAGACCAGCCAAGTCATCTGAAAGAAGAGGAAAGCAGCAGAGCTGCCTGGAAGAGGCTCAGACCACTCTGGCTTCCTGAGCCACTTTCCAACCTGTTGAGCCGTCCCTAGGCTGTGTAGTGAGCTCCAGGTTCCCAGCTTTGTGAGCTGTCACCGGTGCTGGCGTGGGTTGTGGCAATGCAGACGAAGGTGAGAAAAGGGTAACAGAAAGAACATATTCAGGGTGCTAAAGGAAGACAGCCCCAGGAAGTGACGTTTAAACCAAGACGTAAAATGATGAAAAGGCAGTGAACATGCAAAAAGACAACCTGTTAGGGAGAGAGAAAACACATTTTATGTACAGAGAAAATGTTTATTGAAAGAAATAGAGAACGGGTGTTAGGTTCTTAAAAGAATTATTCTACCAAAAGGCTTTTGTTGTGAAGGGTCACCTGCAATGGGGTTTGTCACCCCTGATGTCTATGTTTTCTACTTTGGGTTTTCCTCCCTCAGCAGTCTGAGACTCCAATCTCTTTTAAGTGGTAGGTTTTGAGGTTATAGCAAGCGATTTCAGCAGAGGGCGCCCCAAGTCAATCATCCTGTCATCGTATTTCCTGATAAGCCCAGAAGTACAGGCGAATTCGGCTGCTTCTCAATTCAGCAACTCCTCCCTAGGAGCTTTCTTCCAGCTACAAACAGCCTGTCACAAGACTGGCTAAGATGTTAGCCCACCTGAGTTCCATACACTTCGGAAATTTTGAGTGTGGTAGGTGTATCCATGGTTGTGAAGTAGGGTGATTTTAGTCATTTCTGTATAGCTGAACCTAAGATCCATGGTTAAGAAGATCATGTGTCCATCCGTGCTCTGAGCTTTCCTTACAAATCTTACCACCACGTGTTGCCTTAAATTTTGTTTGTGTGTGTCAGCCTTCTTTCTCTTGCTGAACTATAAATACATTCCTTAGGGTTGCACTTTATATGACTTCCATTGTTTTGGCTTTCCCACAGCAGCGCCTCAAGATGTATGTTGGGTTAAATTTTTCCTGTGGAAAACTGAGTAGGGTTTTCATCACTGGGTTATAATTCTGACAAAACTCCAGAGGTCAAAGGTAGCTCACAAGTTGGTCTGTGTTCTTTGAGTGAGGCCATTCTGTAATGTGGCAGAAGAACAGACGTAGATCTAGCTATAAAGACATTGTGGAGGGGAGAGTATTTGTGTCTGGGATTTGACAGCACGTATCATAGGAGCTGGTAAACAATCTCTGTGACTAGTTGCTTGGTATCTCATGCTGAAGTTTGAAGTTTATGGTTGAGAAGAGAAGATGGACATTAATTTGTAGAAATTCAGCACACCACAGAACCCTAACGACAGACCCAAACACCAGAAATCGAAAAAGCTCTCTAGGATAAATGGAAAGGTTGATCAGTCTCAGGCTCAGACCAGCAAGGTGAGCCAGCAGGTGAGTGCCAAAGTGTGTGCACTGCAAACTGTCTGCAGCTTTCCTTTGCCCTCCAAATCTCTCATCTCAGTGAATTCTTTTATGAACCACTCTAATCAGGGGTAGGCATATAGCTCAGTGGTAGAGGTCTTGCCTAGCATATGTAAAGCCCGGAGTTCCATCCCCCATACTTCAAAACTAAGCAACAAACAAACAAATCATTTTAATCAAAACATATAAGAAATGTATAGTTTAGCCTAGCTATTAGAATGCATTACAAATCCAGCACAAGGGCCATGACTTAGGCCTTACTTTTGGGAGCCACTATGCTCTTAAAAGTTCTTTCCTTGTTTAGGGTATGAGACAATGACCAGTTCTTCTCCACTTTTCCTAGGTGTGAGGAGAAATGTTTGATTGATCCAGCCTCAGTGTACTTGAGTGAAACTCTTTAAAATATGTCACACTGTCACTTCCTCAGAGACATGTGTACTTGACTTCATAAAGTTATTTCTATTTGCAACAGGCAAACAGGCTAAACATTGTTTAATAGTGTGTGTTTGTGTGTGTGTGTGTGTGTGTGTGTGTGTGTGTGTGTGTGTGTGTGTGTGTGTGTGTGTGTGTGTGTTGCTGAGGATAAAGCCTGGGGCCTCATAGCATGGTAGAAACTACTCTACCTAGAGCTACATCGCAGTCCCAGTTGCCGTTGTTTCTAATGAGCACCTTTGCTTGGGTGATTCTTACTGATGATGCTTCTCAGTAAACTTCAGGTGCTTCAACTCATTAGGAAGCAGAGAAGCTGTTTCAAAGAAATCAGGTGAACAGCTGCTATTTGGTGTATGTGATCTATGTAGAGCAGTGGTTCTCAACACGTGTGTTGCGACCCCCACATGGAGTCGCATGTCAGACATTTACATTACAATTCATAAGAGTAGCACAATTACAGTTTTGAAGTAGCAGCGAAATAATTTTATGGTTGAGGGTCACACAACATGAAGAACTGTGTTAAAGGGTCACAGCATTAGGAAGGTTGAGAACCACTGATCTAGGAAAACAGCACATTTGTGAAGTATTTGCTCTACATGCCCCTTTAACTGAGTTCCAGGATTTCTCACTGAGTATTAAATATAGCTAAATAGTTGAGGCACTGGAGCAGTTGTGACTAAGTGTACACATGCTACACGTGCGGGTACTGGGCATGTGCACACACACTGGGGGGGTTGGCGAGATTGCAAGAAATCGACAGAGAAGAAAATACAGTATGGAAATAGTATTTGAAAACATGTCCTTTATTTTCTGATTTGGCAGCTGATAAGAGAAAAATACAAGTTAGTGGCCAACCTTTGCTAAGTTTCAGCAGAGAGAATCTTGGCTGACTGTCCCAGAGCAGAGAACTTGGCAGTTCATAGATATGGCCACACGGTGGCGTAGTGACCGTGCATATGGTGTGCACTCCAGGGAAGTCATCAAAACCCTCTAAATATTCAGCATTCTTGCTTTTCCATATGGGATCTAAGCATTGAGAAGACAGCAAACGTGGAAGAGAGCCAGGAAATTTGAGTATTGTGCCAAATATTATCGACAGTGTTTGAGAATGAAGAAAATCTATTTACACTCATACTTGGCTCTGGAATCCTGGTGAAGACTACCGGGTATAAAATCTGTAAATGTCAGTTAATTATGAGTTCTTCCTCACTTATACAGCAAACTAGTAAATTGTGGGCCATATTGATGCTTTTTATACAACAGATTCTGTTCCAGTTGGGTGTACTCAGTGGGCTGTGGGGGGGAATGGGACATAGATTTTTCCTTCTCTAACCATGAACATTTTCTATTGCAGCTTGGATTAGGAG
>LZPO01095773.1:1076557-1119140 GCA_001675575.1 Neotoma lepida
TGGATTAAGTGTCTATTTTCAGATAATTTTGGGTATCTTGTCTGTATGGAGTGTAATAGGGTAGACATAGATTGATTCGTAGTACTGGTTAACAACATGATTATTGAAGGTAGGCATGTGACCTGTAGGGCCTGGCTAAAATTTTAGAAAGGATAGGATTTCAAGGTAATTGTAAGCTAACTTTAAGTAATTGAGGGGAAAAAGGTAAATTCTGGCTTGACTTCAACTTACTCACTGGTTAGGAAAATTAGTTGCTTTAACAGAGGGAACAGAATTAGAGGT
Source organism: Neotoma lepida (assembly GCA_001675575.1). Classification (NCBI taxonomy): domain Eukaryota; kingdom Metazoa; phylum Chordata; class Mammalia; order Rodentia; family Cricetidae; genus Neotoma; species Neotoma lepida. The sequence continues at coordinate 1,076,840 of LZPO01095773.1, forward strand.
CTAAGTTTTTATATTGTTGGGTGCATTTCTTCGTGGAATGCCTTTGATAAAGATAGTTTTAGTGTCATAATAATACATAAAAGACAAATGGTAATGTGCAAGAGAATAGCTACCACACAACAAAGGGTTAATATCCATAAATGCAAATAACTTATATACACCGGTAAGAAAAAGAAAAATTACCCAGCAGCCAAATAAAAGTAATTAAGGAGCAATTCACAGGAAAATATAGTCAATTAACACTTGAAAATATTCTCAGTCTCCCTAGCTATTGGTAATAGGGAAGGACAGAGCCAAATAAAAGCAGCCTTTGCCCCATCTTAGAACAGAAAGAAAGAAACAAATAAAAGAAAGTTAAAGCGTAGTAGGAGGGTTCTTGATGGTGTAAAATCTTTGATACTAAATAAGAATAGCAATCCTGGATAGAAATTTGACAGCTTCTAACAAAAATTCTAATGTCTTTGCCAAGAATTCAACTTTTAGGAATGGCTCCTCTCCTTTATAAATACTCAATACATGCCAACATTTGTGCATACAAATATATTCAACATGATATTGTTTATATGAGAAAAAGAGCCAATATGAACTAAATCACTGATAAATAAGCATGGGCTGTTAATACCATGCAATATGCCACTCTTAAAAGAAACAAAGCTGATGTATGTGTGCTGGCATGAGCTGGTATTGAGTATATGTAATTAAAGAAGAGTGTTGTGTGTGTGTGTGTATGTATGTGTCTCTCTCTCTGTGTGTGATTGTGTGCAAATATACAGAAACACATCTAAAAGGAAAAAAATCATCTGTAAACTGACAATACAATTCACTCTAATTCTATGGTGTGTGTGTGGATTGTCAATGTGAAGTACCATAACTGCATTTCTCTTTATAGCCATCTTTTAGAATTCATTTTTTATTTTTATTTTTAATTTTCATTGTGCATATTCATTGAATGAGGTTTTGTTATATAAAGACATTTCATACAAGTATACAATGTATGTTGAGCACCTTCCCCCCAACACCTCCTTACCCTCCCCTCTCCCCACCTCTCCTGTTAGTCCCCTTTGTTTCCCTAGACAGTAATGCTTCCCTTTATACTCTTTTTCTATATTTTAATAATGATCAGGTGTTAATGTATTATAAAACTTAAAAACCAAATTCACTTGAAAGATATTATTAGGTTTATAAAAGTTATAATTTCTCCTCTCAAAGCTTCAAATGTGCCCAAATAATCCTTAATCATAAATGCACAAAGCTAAGACCAACATGAGGTGGAAATTTACAGCTATGTGCTCCTGGTGTCCCTTAAGTTTGTTCTTTTCAGGCAAATGAAAGTGAATTCACTTTCATTAGGAGATTTTCTTGGCTAGCAGCTAGCAGCTGGCAGCTGGCAGTCACTCTCCAAGGAATCATGTCAAAGGCTGGGGTGAGCAGCAAGAGAAGTAACTAGAAAATTGTGTTTTTCTTTCTGTCAGCCTCCTTTGTTGCCTTCGCGGATTGAAGACTGTTTTGCACTTGGCTTTTCGGGTCCTTTCTCATTTTTGGGTTTTTCAAATCACATCTATTTACTATTATGTACCTTTTTAGTGCCTGTCATTAGAGCTCTGTGCTCTGGCTAGATTTGGACATTTGGAAAAGCATTTCAAGTTGCTTTCCAGGACTCTAGGGAAATCGTGCCAAAGCCAACTCCATCTTCGGCTACCCTCTCCTCTTCTTTCTTCCTAAGGACTACTAATGACAGAATCTATTACAAACCCATAAAATTGCCCCATGTTTATCTACTGACCCCCTGGGGGCTTTCTCTCCTGGCTTTTGGCTTGCTCAAAACGTTTTCACTCCTAAGTGACTTGTTCTTAATGGTCTTGATTTCAGAGTCTCCTGTATGTTCCTGTATCGTGGCAGCATCCCATTAAAGTCCCATCCACATTCAACCCTTAACTAGTGACCCTCACAGGAAAAGAAAAATCAAATAAAAACATGCCATGATGAATGCTATTCATTTCAGGTGATTACTCACCTTCTTTGTTGAGTGGTTGCCTTAAACATATTCCTAAGGCACATTTGGCCATTTGGAGCCCAGTGTACTGTTTTACAACAAGCCTGGAGATTGCTACTCACACATCACCATCAGATTCTGACCTGCAGTGGTATTTGTAAATGGCGTTGAAGCCTTCTCTAATAGCTCCTCTGATCTGTTCATCTATAAAGAACTCATTGCCAGAGACCTCTCTCCCCTGCATCACTTATTTGCTCTCTGTCCTTAACTCCCCTTGATCATGTTTTGTCTGTCTCTAGGAGGTGGTGCATACTAAAGATTAGTCTTCTTTCCTATACATTTCTAAATCCATTTCCTTTTGCATTTGAGGTTGAAGGATAAAATAGTTGCCACCTATAGTGCAATCTCACATCTCCATGTTAAAAATTCCGTTTTTTTCCCTGTAATTAACAGGCATATTTTATCTTTCACCTGATGAAAATATTAACTGGTGTCAGCCTTAGGTCACAGGACTCAGTGTGCATCTCTGCCTCTGGTTCTTACTGAACTATCAAAAACCATTTTGTCAATATCATCCTCCAGCACGAATTGTGTTGGGTCTGAACCACATTTTTCAAGAGTTAATGAGTAGGTCATGGCCAAGAGCAGAATCAAAAGCCTTTCTAAAGTTAATACACATTATGTTGTACGGACCCCCAAATCCATTAAGTTCATCATCTTTTACCAGCAGAAATTAGATTGTGTGAGTGTATGCTGTCCTTACCTGTCCCCACAACTTTGATTGGGGAGTTTAAAAAAAAAAGTCATCTTGTGAGTGAATTGTCTTAACCTTTTCATCTCTTCACACTATTTAAAAAAGGTTCATAGGTTCTTGTCCCTTCACGGAATCTAGAGATGATTCTCTGTACATTTGGGGATGAAAGTTCCATGACATCATTCAGATGCTCAGCATCAACTGATAGCACTCTGTATGAATTTTATGAAAGCTGAGAGGTTGGCGGCCCATGTTGCCTGCAGAGAGAGAGAGAGAGAGAGAGAGAGAGAGAGNGAGGAGAGACAGATACATTATTGTTCCATTCTATTTAGCATCATGTTTTCAACTATCTTCCTATACAACCACACAGCCATCCTATCTTACTGAGGCTGAACTAAAATTCCTGTGCTCAGATTATCCACTTGTCCCAGTTAGCTAAAGTACCTCCTAATGCATGCATTCACCAGAGCACTGGATTACCCATTTTACCTGTATGGGTAAGTGTTTCAAATCTTTTGTGGGCAAGGGAAAAAGGTATTAAAAAACCAATCCACCTCTTAATGTTCACACAGGTTGATTAGTCACAGTCCACTCCAGATGAAGACTGTGATTGTTTTCTCCAGGAAGTTGTTCTGGGCGGAGGATGATGATTGAAAGAGCCTCCTTCATATCCCACAGTGAGGTTTGCCATACAGACTTTTAAACAACCAACGTCCAGTTGTGCCAACCCCATGCATTTTGCTACACAATGCAACAAGTCTTTTAAAATAAATATATGACAAACCAATATTCTGGCTTTTCCTGTTGAGTTTCTTCCTTTGCCTCATGGTTTTGTTAAAATGCAGAAGATGGAATCATAACATAGTAGATGCAAACATACCAGACTCATCCTCAAAGTTCGACAGACAAAAACCAAAACTGAAACCAAAATGATATTTCTGGTTGGAAATCTACTCATCTTTTCTCTCTAGCAGAAATAAAATGGAAGCATAACAATACTATGATAACTAATAATTACTAATTTATCAAGTACTTGCTAGGAGTCAGCCTTTTTCTTTAGCTGTTTCATGGAATTAATATCTATTTCATACTTGGAATGAATGGAGGTTCAGAGAGGTTCAGTAACTTGCTGAAAGTTGGGCCACTCTTCAGTAAGAATGGAACTGGACAGGCCAAGTCAGGGATAATTTATGTGAGTGAGTTGCATGCTATTATCACAGTATGAGCATATGTGTCTTATTAGCCATGATATTCTAGATTTTGTTAAGTATAAAATTTTAAATAAACCACATTGTTTCTATTTTTATAGTAATTCTTCTTTAAAATCTGAGTTAATGTACAAAGTAATGGGAATGGTGTTTTCATGCATATGTAATCACTATATTATATGCATATTGTATCAACCACTGTTCTACTGCTATGAAGAGACACCATGATCAAAGCAAGGCAACTCCTATAAAAGAAAGTATTTAATTGGGGTTTTGCTTATAGGTTCAGAGGTTAGTCCATTATCATGGTAGGGAGCATGGTGGCATTCAGACATGGTGATGAAGAAGTACTGAGAGCTACATCCTGATCCTCAGGCAGTGGGGAGAGAGAGAGAGAGAGAGAGAGAGAGAGAGAGAGAGAGAGAGAGAGAGAGAGAGAGAGAGAGACTGAGACTGGCATGAGCTTTTGAGACCTCAAAGCCCACTCCAGTGACACACTTCCTCCAACAAGGCCACACCTCCTAATCCTTATAATTCTTTTGAAGAGTTCTACTCTCTGGTCAAATATATGAGCCTATGGGGGTTATTCTTATTCAAAACATCACACTCATATTCTTCCCTCCTTGTTCTTCCTCGCCCCAAATAGTTTCCCTTCTGCTTTCATGACACACATATAATGGAAAGAGAGAAAAATCTAAAAATGCAGATGTTGGTCATTGGTATATATTACATATGTGTATATATAAATATTGATACAACAGACAGAAAATGTGATATTTTGTTTTCTATTGCTTCTACTAAGAGGCATATTTGCCATATTTTAAAAGATTGGAGAAATGTTCAATGCCATCAATTTTTATACTTCCTGCTAATCTCTCTTATATATTTTTCTTATGATTTGTATGATTTACATGATTTTGAGGATACTCAGAATTCTGTATACTTTAAAAATTTCATTTTTGTAACATTAGCATTTTCTCTGCTGTGATATATTTTAAAGACTACATAGTAATAAATTGTAGCCTTTTTCCTTAGTTAGAATTTAGTCTGTTTTGTTTCCAGTAATATAACTATCACTCTATTTATTTAGGGTCTTTAACACATAAATCATTGCTGTGGTTTGAGTGATTTGATCAAAATGAAAATACTGGAGCCAAGAATATGAATGCCTTTAAAGTTCATACTATGTTTTCAAGATTAATTTCTGAGTTAGATAGGCTGAGAAACATCTCAGGGTGTGCTAGAGAGATAGTCATCAAGACCTAGTCCTACAGATGACTAAAGTGTACCTGAATTTTCACTAGTTAATTCATTCTTAGAATCATAGGGTGTTAAAGATGGAAAAGATGCTAGAAATTAGACAATATAATCTTTCATTATATAGTCAGAAACCCAAGGAAGTTGTGATTTACAAAAATTCTTGGGACTCAGAGAAAGAGTATAAAAGTTTGCACGTTTAGGAAAGGTTACAGAATGCTGAAAAGCATGGATGTGGATAACCGGTTGTGGATCAACTTTCCTTAGTGATATGTATTTATTGTAAAATTATAGAGGTGTTAGAAAATTTAGCAAAAATAACTCAGGCTACAAGTATATTTTAAGATGGTGGGGTACATGGAGAAGATTGTGTACAAGAATTGAGGAGATAGGCAGGGTATAGATGGACTGAGTGAAAGTCATAGAGCCAAAGACTATGGTTAAGAGGCAGCATCAATGGCTATAATGAAGATCCTGCAATGAGCAGGATGAAGCTTGTATTATCAGCAAGTAGGGAATGCCTGGGAACATTTGGTCCAGGTTCCCTTGGGTGAATACTAACAATCTTAGCAAATTTTATACAATACTCACTAAGGCATTTACATATCTGAAATCATTTAATCTTCATACATACTCGGTAGATATCATCCTGAGAAACTCAGGACCCAGTGAGATTAAGTAATTTCCCCAGGTTTGCATAGTAAACATTGGTGTGGTATTTGAACCCAAATATTCTGGCAATGGGGCCTATATTCTTAATACCAATGCTTTGGTGTGTCACCAGTGGGCAAAACATCAAGGCCCAGAGAAAAGAAGTAAGAGCTCTGCTTAAAATCACTTAGCAAGTTAGTATCACAGTTGATACTGATGCTCTGCCTAGTGAGCTTTCTACCCTTCTCACTGTAGCTTGTGCATTTTGAGTGTTAAATAGCTAGTGTAGAATCGAAGTGCTGATGGGTAACTAATCAGAACAGATAGCTCCCCTATGAAAGCTCTTATCTCTGTTATTAAAGGCAAGAATCTTAGCAATTTACATGAAGTAGAGAGGTATTCCCTGTTCCCTGGCTAGACAGGACAAATGGCCTCATTGGTGTAACTATTAAGTAATGTTGTTCTTCGTAACACCACTCCTCTATTCTGTCTTTGCTCTAAAACAAATGCAGACTTTCCTCCTTATTGCTACAGCATTGTTTCCAAAAGCGAGTGCTATCTATCCATTGCTGGACACTCCCCTTCCTATGTCATCATGCTCAATTCACCGATAAGAAGACAGTGATTTAAAAGTTCATTAGATGGTATGAGACTGAAGTGCTACCTACTGTGCTAACGATCAAAAACACTGATGACAGTCTATGCTGGAGAGGATGTGGAGCAAGGGGAACACTGTTGGTGGGGAGTACAAACTTTTACAGTCACTTTGGAAATCAGTATGGCGGTTTCTCAGAAAATTGGGAATGAATCTTCCTCAAGACCCAGTGATACCACTCTTGGGTATATACCCAAGGAACGCTCATTCATACCACAAAGATACATGCTCAACTATGTTCATAGCAGCATTATTTGTAATAGCCAGAACCTGGAAACAACCTAGATGCCCATCAACTGAAGATTGGATTAAGAAAATGTGGTACATATACACAATGGAGTACTACTCAGCAGAGAAAAACAATGACCATATGATATTTGCAGGCAAATGGATGGAACTAGAAAATATCATCCTGAGTGAGGTAACCCAGACTCAGAAGGACAAATATGGTATGTACTCACTAATAGGTGGATACTAGATATAAACCAAAGGACAATCAGTCTGCAACCCACAGATCCAGGGAGGCTACCTAGCAGGAAAGACCCTAGGATGACTGTAGCATAAAATAAGTTTGGGTTTTGCCCAGTCACTCGGCAAGCTTTAGTGAAACATTTCACTATTAGGATAAGAATTTGTACCTCTATTTATGTTCAAGATATCTGTATATTATCTCTCCTGCAGTTGTACATCAAATGTTTTAATAATAATAAAAAATAAAAAATCCCCCCCAAAAGTTTATTAGAGCCACAGCAATGATGACCATGCATAATGACTTCAAAGTATAAATGCATTGTGCTATATGCAAGCCCACCCTGGTGATGCAAAAAGCCACAATGAGTTTGGAGAACTGAAGGCTATCCAGAGCTGCTGTTGGGCGTGTGGGCTGGGGAAGGGAAAATGAGGCTTGAGGAATGAGCAAGGTCCAAGCCCTACAAGCCTACTCTGTTTTGGAAATCTATAATTATCCTGAGGAAGGGGATGAATAAGTAGAAGAAAGAAGAGAGAAAGCAATGGCATTGTGAAGTTTCTAGAAAGAAATAATTCATACTTAATGCAATTTCTCTAGTTGACTCATTCATCAATGCAGATACTTGAATGGGTTGTGCTCATTTTCCTCAGCTTTATCATCAAGTGGCTTTGATGACTTTGAACTGGCCTCCCACATGGAATTTTCTTTCTTATTTGATTTATTTTTAAATGATTTTATGTGTGCTTGCCTGAATGTGTGTACTTGTTCCCTTAGGGGCCAGTGTCAGATCCCCTGGAACTGGAGTGACAGGTACTTTTGAGCTGCAATGCAAGTGCTGGGAATCATGTCCTCTGGACGAGCAGTAAGTACTCTTGTCCACTGAGCCATCTCTCCAGCCCCATCTCACATCCAATTTTGATCTAATTCAATGCCTATGCTGCTGTCAAATAGATATTCAACAGTATAGAACCAATCATGTCTTTCCATCATGACAAATACTTCCATTGTTCCCAATTCCTTTAGCAGAAAGTCTAAATTCCCAAGCACAGCATTTAAAGGCTTGTGTAACTTACATCTTGCTTATTCACTTTCTCCTCACCATCACAGATGCCCACCAGAGGCACTGGATAGTCTTCAGTTCTCCAAACTCAGTGTGGCTTTTCACATCTGCAGGGAGGGTTTGCATGTAGTACCATGCATTGGTGTCTTGAGGTAAGAATACATGGTCATCAGTGGCATTTGTATGGCTCCACTGAGCCTTAGTTTCGGTTTCCTTATCTGAGAAATGACCATCATGACACTTACCTTACAGAGATTTGAAATAACATAGAGGAAGCATTTAGCACTCAGCAAGTATTTAAAGACTAGGGACAAGGCATAGAAAGAGGATGCCATTGCTGTTTGTGGGTGTTTGTGCACACAGTTTGCTCCATTGGTAAGACACTAACCTGACTCCTTGCTTAGCTCCATTCACTCTTTACAATTCTGTATGTATGTTACTTCTCTGGTGTTTGTTCAGAATCATGTTCCTAGTCTCCTCTTTGTTTGGAATCTCCTTTGCTCTTCAGTTTGGAATCTCCTTTGCTTTTAGAAGCACTCTGAAGTCCATAGTCATGTAATTCCTTCACTGTCTACAACTTCAAATGTCTAAGTCATGGAAGCTGCCCCTCTGAATACAACATTGTTCTTTCTTCATTGCTGCAAAGGAATGTTTCAATGTGCTCAGATCCTAAGTCCATCTTTTACATTAAGTGCAGGTGAGCATTTCCATTTCCTCTTCGATTACTGCTTTCCATGTGCAGGGACTTGGCATTAGGTGGCTCCTGTAATATATTACATTCAATCATTAAGAACTCTGCCAAGGAATACCAGTGTTCTTTTCAAATTGATATATTGAGGCTCAGAGAATTGAAACAACTTGACTAAAGTCATAGGTGGTTCCTTGACTTGTGGTTCTTGTGGTTCCTTGCTTGGAGAAGGAACTCATACGGATCTTTTATAGTTGAATATAGGCCAGTGGCATTTGACAGAGATAACCATTAGAGCCAAGAAACAATAAGAAATCAACATTCCAAACAAAGACAGGCAAGCATCATGGTGTTGCCACTCACTGGCTGTGTGTGAGTTCGACCCACTTCATTTATCTCTCTGTTGCTATAGTTTCCTCATCTCTTGTGTATATAGATAACTGTTTTCAACTTTACAGAGTTATTGAGAGGATTAAATGAGTCAATACATTTAAGGTACACAGGACAGGTCCTGGCATGTACTAAGCACTCAATTAAATCTTAGCTATTGACCAGGTGGTAGTGGGGAATGCCTTTAATCCCAGCACTTGAGAGGCAGAGGCAGGTAGATCTCCGAGTTTGAGGCTAGCCTGGTCTGCAGAGTGAGTTCCGAGACAGCCAGGGCTACACAGGAAACTCTGTCTCAAAAAACAAAACAAAACAAAACAAAACAAAACAAAACAAAACAAATCTTAGCTATTATTACTGCCTTTGGGAAACAGGGAAAGTAGATGAAATGTATTAATAACCTTATTGCTACTACTGAATCCAAAAGGGAACAATCCAATGGACACTCCTAGTTAAGTTAGGTAAGGGATCCAGACACCAGAGAGTTATGGAGACCTTGGCAGGGAGGCAGTAATTTAATTCTTAATGGTCAGAAGCTGGGCAAGAGACTAAAAGCTTAGACTGGGAGTATAGTTCTACAGGATAAGGCTTGCCTATAGTACACTAGGCCCTGGGTTTAACCTCCAGCAGAGGGAGGGGAAAAGCCACTAATAAGGTAGTTTAAATAGTGAGCATGGTCTTACTTATTTGGGGAGAGCAGTGCTGGGAAGTAACCCAGGGCCTTGCAGATGTGAGGCAAGTGCTCTGCTTCCAGCTCCTCAGTCTCAAATGGCAAGCAGTCTTGAGAAGCCACCTCATCACTTCATTCTTTCTCAGAGAGGCCAAGCCAACGATAGTCATGCTTCAGTCTTTGGCTCAGAATTTTGAGATGGAAAATACCTCTAAAGTATTGGTAATAATATCTCAAAAGTAATACATTTGAAAAATAGAAAAGCGTAGAAAGTTTAAAACATTAAAAATATCCATTGTTAATATTTCTGCATTTGTCCTTCTACACTTTCCCTATGCATATGTAATTTTTTTACAAAATGGAAATTATACTATAAATACAGGGCTTAAATGTGGTTTTCTTCAATTAAAAACACAGCTTGAATACTTTTTCATGCCATCAAGTTGTAATATAACCTAATTTTCATAGCTGTCAAGATCTTCTGAATGTGTAACCACAGATCTTGATGAGAAGGAGTAGGGCAAAGTACCCCAGGACACTGGTGGGTTTGTGCTAGAGTCTTGGAGATACTGCATCTAGCCAGCTTTGAAAAACGATGCTATCAAAACCAGGCTGGAGCCTCAGTAAAGTGGCTCAAGACTGCAATTGAAGCTATGTAGGAGTCTAAGATGGGAAAATGACAGGTCCAAGGCCTGCCTATACTACAGAGTGAGTTCAAGGCCAGCCTCTGCAAATCTGTGAGACCCTGTCTCAAAATGAAATTTATGAAGAGGGCTAGGAATAGGAATGTAGCTCAGTGGTAGAACACTTGCCTAGTACATGTGAGATCTAGGTTTAGTCCCCAGTACCACAAAATAAAATAGAAGTAAACCAAATAAGCATCTGGCAGAATAGAACACTGAAAATTATACAGTGTTGCAGTGGTGTGAACGGGAAACATCCCCAGTAGGCTCATGTATTTCAATGCTTGGTCCCCAGCTGGTGTTGTTTGGAGGGGTTAGAGAACCTTTAGAAGGTGCTGCCTCCCTGGAGGAAAAGCGGCAGACTGTGAGGATGTGTAACCCCACTTTGTTCTCTCAGCTTCCTGCTCCAGCCTCCTGCTGTCCTGCCTCCTCTGCTATTATCTCCTATTCCTCTGGAAGCATATGTGAAAACAAACTTTCTTCCTTAAGTTGCTTGTGGTCACAGTATTTTATCACAGCAACTGAAAAGCAACCAATACAAATGTTATTTCTAACTGTCACTGTTTTTGTCTTTTACACATATATGTCAATATCTGTGGTACCATGGTAGTGTACATAGCAGATCTCTAACTGTGAAGCACAGAATGGACCAGAGAGGCCCTGACTGTGGTGTTGTGTTCGGAGATCCTCTGCCAAGTTTGAATTTCCTCCTAGACTAATTTGGTCAGGCTTCCATGGCAGCCTGAGACTGTTCCCAATGTCTAATACTAGCCTTATTTTCTCTCACATTTGTTCCTTTCACTGAAATCCTTCCATGTGTAATCCTATCTTGGAACTCTTGGAGGATCTACACCAGCAGCAGGAACATAGAGAGGGCCCAGGTCAGAGGCTGCTGTATATGTCTGTCTGCCAGCTACACAGAACCACAGTAGCAGGATATCACCCCATTGCAATCCTGAAATACTCTGGATGCTGGTCCATCAATACTTGGCAGGAGCTATTAGGCCTAGCTAAATTAAACCCACCTCTTGGAAACTGATGATTAAGGCTATGTAGTAAGGAAAAGCATTTAAAGTTGTAAATGTTCTCTGTCTCTTATCTATGAAACTCCAAGGCCAACTTTACTATGTGGCTACATGGTGACTCTAAAGATAGGTAGCATGAGTCAGCCTGCTTTTGGACAAAGCTACTGCCCTCAATAACAGCAATGGCCCTATTGATAATAATACTATGACCTAATATTTATCAAACAATTTGTTCTAGGTACTATGTCAAACCCCATATATAGATCATGATGTATGGCAGTTTGTGGAGTTCATTGTGCTTCTTTTCCACAGGGCTGTGGTGTTTGTAGAAGGTCAAATAACTAATTAGTGGTAGCATTCAAAGTTAAATTAATCTGATTTTACAACTTCTATTCTTAGCTATAAGGCTCAGCACACCTGGAGCACTCTCAAGCCAGCTTTACTGTTGCCAATGATGTGTCTAGGTCAGGACCTCAGGCTTTTCTGCAAGGTGGGCAGTGGTGCTGGATGGGATAGAGTTGGATAAGGGATCTGGGATGAATTCACATGCCAGAAAATTTGTAGCCAAGAGTACAGCAGGTGTGGTATAGTCTTTTTTATCTAACTGGCAGAGAAACTTGGATTAGAAAACCAAGTGTTTGTCCATTTTTCTCTTTACATTTGAAGATGCCATGCTCCTGATGAATCCAGTGACACAATCACACACAACGAACGCAATAAGGAAACAGAAATGGTATCTAATGGACTCCCCTCAGTCTCATTACAAAGAAAAAGTTCAGGGTAGCTTTGTCTAGAAACAGTCTTCCTCAGTTCCATTAGTATCAGACATGACAGTATGATTGCCTTAATTGCTGCCATTCCTCTGTGGCAGAGAAGTAGCTGTTCTTTTATGACCCATGGGACACACTCGAATTAGTATAAAGCCACAAGCTCCACTCCTGATATCAGCTTAGCCTATACCCAGATACACACTGAGCATGATCTGAGTCAGCTAGAAAACTGCTGAGTGCCTGCTTACTCACGCAGCCTACCCTGACAATGGGCACTTAGCATGAGCTGGAGATGACCATCCTAACTCACCCAGTGTCAAAACTGCTGCTGCCTCTTCTTGCTGTTACAGTTGCTGCTGCCGCTCTACTCTTCTCTTCCCTCTCAGTTTCTCTGATGCAGTAGTGTGGAAACCAAGTTGGTGAACTTCAAAGAGTTCCCTCCTGTTGACGCTAAAGTCAAAGGAGGCTAGTTAGCTGGGTAGTCACACTAATGTCAATTAACCAGAAGGATGAGTTTGAAGCATTCAAGGTGATAGATCCTGGCACCAGTGTTCAAGAGGTTCTACATGCTGAGCCCAGTTACTGGTGAATTTCTAAAATATAGGAATATTTGGGTAATTCACCTGGTCTCTTATCAGGTTCTTACATACTTTTCTCTTTTCTTTTCTCTTAGCGTTCCTTTCCTTCTTTTCTTTTCTTCACTCCTTCCTTGAGAGAGAGACTCACTGTGTAGCCTGAACTGGAACTCATGAGCTTCCTGCTTCTACCACCCAAATGCTGGGATGACAGGCTTAAGTCACCACACCTGGAATATTGTATACTTATCACCACTTGTACTTCTAAGTAAAGAAGGAAGAAGATGGAAAAGGTAGGAAATTAATATTCACACCATCACTATTATTTGTTACATACTAGCCTCATGCCAAGCTATGGTATAAATTACCCCAGTATGGACAGAAGTGCTCTAAGAGAGATACCAGCCCCATAATACAGACCATGAAGTTTGACTGTTAGAGTGGCTTAATAATTTTTTAAAATAATTATTATAAAAATAATTTATCCCATGAAAGATTCCTGAAGAATGGAACTTCAGTAAAGTTTGAAAATATATGTCTTATTTATCTCCAATCTGTGAGGTTTTATATTTTTGAGATTGTAATTTAATTACCATGTTTCTCCATTCTCTTTCCTCCCTCCAAATGCTCCTATGTACTCCTCCTCACTCTCCTTCAAATTCATGGCCTTTATTTCATCTATGTTATTGAATGCACATATGTATTTATATATACATATATATCCCTAAATATAACCTATTATTTCCATATAATTTTTAATAATTATTTTGTTTTCTATTTTCAGCTTGTAAAGGATAGTGAACTATGTGGTACTGAAGACTGAAAATTGTTGAAGGATGAATCTTATAAAAAGTTGTATCATCTGTGTTTGGAAAAATATGTATTTGTAGTTGTTAGGAATCAAGGTCTTTCTCTTTTTACAGTTTTGTGAAACATATCATCTAAATATTTTATATTCTTATTTTTACCTGTTCTCTGAATTATTGAGGGCTTTTTTTAAATTCCTACTACTGCTGGGCTTTTCTATTTCTTTTTGTAGACTATTTGCTTGCACATTTTAAAGACTATGGCATCAGTGAATACTAATTTAAAGCATTTCTAAGATTATAGTTATTATGCAGTAATCATCTTTAACAATATTTTAATAGTCACTAACTTGGCTAAATTACATTTCATTTCTTTAGCACGTTCATGGCATACATTATGTCTACAATTTTACTTTAACCTTTATCATTTTGATGGCTCTGCTATAAACAACACTGATTTGGCCTTTTTGACTAATCTACTCTGAGCGTCTTTCTTGTTAGCTGAAGCTTTTAGTCCACTTATATTTCACGTAATTCACGATCTATTTGGATTTCTATGCCCTGTATTATTGTATGTTTTCTAGTGCCCGAGCTGTGTTCTTCCATCTGTGCCACTTGTTCTGAGCTTCTCTCATAATGACTTTAGATGGATTTGATTAATCATTCCACTTTCCTCTCTATCTAGCCATAGACTGTTCTCTTCATAGTTAGCTTTGAAATGGCAGCATGCATGCTAAGCTCTCAAAAATATTCAAATTGTATTCTTATTCTCTCGACCAATTTTTAGAGTTCAGAACAGTAACTTCATCTCTTCTTCCCCTAAGACAACTAGTTAGCTGTTTGGGTTGACAGATTACAATATTAATTAGTTTTCTCTTATTCTTTTAACCCTATAAGGAACTATAATTACAGAAGCAACATTAGATACCCCACTTTGGACGACTTTGTGCTTAATCTTTGTCACACACACCTCAGCAGGCCATGGAAATTGGAATGGTGATTTCTCCAGGTTCAATAAGCATCCTCATAGTTCAGTAGAACAGTAACCCCTCAACTAGAGCTAGGGCTGAGGTCTAACCTTTACTCATAATCTGGCCTGTTAACCATTCTGATATGACTTGAAGATGTTTTGAATACTTCATTCAAAATTTTTAATTTAGTTTAATGTTTTTAAGGTAAGAGCGTCTGTCAAGAAAACACCAAAATTAACTTGTACTTTTTTTTTATATCATTTTATTTCTGTCTTTTCCTGCACTCTTGGACGCATCTGCTTCAAGCCACTTTTACATATTTCTTGCTTAGCTTTGAATTTACCTCATGAGAGTTTCTTTCCTGGGTTCCTCTATTCTCATCTCATTTGTGCACCAAAATGAAAAGAAAAATCATGTCAAAAATGTGTAATAGTAATAAAAGGAATGCAGTCGAACCACTGAGGAATTCATAAATTATGATACAGAATTCCACAATAAGCCAGTGCCTTAATCTGATAAATACTTTGAAACAAGTCCAAAAACACTTTCAGAATCTCAACAAAAATTCCTTTCTACCTTTTTTATCGTCACTAACTTTAACTTGCCTATTTTTTAAATGCCACAAATACAAAAAAATTAGAAAACTCTGTTTTCTATTCTATTGCTACAATATAATGTTATTCTAGTCTCCCACTGAAAACTCAGTATTTGGTTATATTTTGGTTAACTACATCCAGTAGGACAGCTTAATATAGTTTAAGGCTATCTAGAAACACAGCCTATAATATTTCCATGTAACAGATCTGATTTATAGATGAGTCTCAGGAATGCAATCTGGTTTTGAAACATGGCCTACTTATAACTTGGTTCAAAACTATGTATTAGGGGCTAGCAGTGTAGCTCTATGATAGAACACTTGCTTGTGGCAGCAAGCACATCCCTAACAAAGCAAAAGTCATAGTACATAAATGCTTATTAACATAATGGCATAACTACACTAAAGGAAATGTTTTAGAAAGACATTTTCAACTTCTGAGGCAAATACAACTCTTCATTTCCCCTCACCCTTTCATAACCTTTATTTCTATGCTTACACGATTTTCTTAGTTGGAGTCATAGGAAATACAATGCTGAATTCTCCTTTCAAACCTTTCCAATGTTTCATAGATATTCTTTATTGCTGTATAATTTTTATCTATAATTTGCAATATCTGCATACTATTCTGCCAAATCTGATTTCAAAAGTCTGCCTATTTTACTGTTTTAATATGTTTGTGTATTTATATTTCTTCTTTTGAGCTAGTGCCTTAGAAAAAAGTGATAGCAGTACATTTACTGGGTGTGAGCTTGGTCATATTTAATAGCTTTTGATATAGATTGAGCCCTGGAAAAAATGGTATCAACATGTAATGACACCAGTGGCAGCTGATGACTTTACTCATCTCCCTTGACAGCAATCAAAATATTATTTCCATTTTCTGTTGAATAATGTGTATAAATGGTGCATTTATTCAATATATGATTATTGAACTCCTAGTGAACAAAGTATTGTGCTAGGAGTTGTAAACACTGAGATGAACAAAATATGGACAGTGTATTGAAGGCATCACAGTCAGTGTTGTACATATACATAGAGGAAGATAGTATGGTCAGTGTTATAACAGGGGCTTTACACACTTCTATGGAAACACAAATGAATAGTGAACTAATATCTGAGCTTAGTTTTCCTTTTTGAGAATACAGGCTGACCTATCATGAAAGTTGGTTCCTACAGAATGCATAAGAAATTCCAAGACCAAGCATAATACCTTTTATTAGTTTTTTGTTAAATGTGTATTTCCTTATCGTTTTCATTCCAACTGTACTTCTTCACTTGCAGTCACTTTTGTTTGAATTGCAGGCTTAATTCATTGCACAGTGTTTAAAAATAGTATTAATTGTGATATTTGTAGCAACTTAGTACCACAATGAAATAAAGTTAACAAACACAAGAATGACAGAGCAGTCCTCTGCTAAAAGATATAAAGGAGATCAAAATGCTAAGTTGGGACATGAAGGTGTTTGCAGGAATGCAAAAATGCCTGTCTCCTTAAAAGGTGAAAAGAAAGAGGAAGGAAAGAAGGAAGGAAGGAAGGAAGGAAGGAAGGAAGGAAGGAAGGAAGGAAGGAGGAAATTTGTGATGGTCATGGTGGCTGTAGAAAGACAGGACACTATTTTAGGAAGGACTAGTTCAGGCACACCTTGATAATCATACCATGAATGAAGTAAAGAATTCTGGCAAAGTAACTGTTCACACCACAGAATGGGGAATGCCATGTTATGAATACATGAATAATCTAGTAAAAAAAGAACAAAAAGGTAGCAGCTGTCAAGTACTTTCTAGGCAAGGAGAATGACAGGGTGAAATGATTGCTGGCAAGCTGAAGAAATCTAGATGCCAACAAACTAGCAATGGGCTTTTGCCTTTAGTCAGCCAGTTGATGCCATGTTTCAAGAGTGTTCCTTAGTGATATCACCTTTCTACTTTTGACCAAACAGAAACTCAAGAGCGCTGAAACCCAGAGCTGCAAGAACTGTCCCTTAAGGCTCTTGATTTCAAGCCTCTCATATTCCAAATATTCCAAGAAATAGTTGTCATCACCAATATCAGTCTGCTTAGTGGAACTTTGGTGTAGGAGAAAAAAATAATTAGACTTCCTTACTCTTTGGTCTGCTTCCATTACACCAATAGTCTCCAAGTTGAGCACTAAGAGAATTAGTTGGATGAACCATGGAGTGTTGGAGAAATGGATTGCAAGCAATTTTAGGGTGCATTTTGTAGCTGTTACCAGATGGGGATGAGTCATTTTTGTTGAATCTCTCAAGTATGTATGCTCTGACAAAGGCTAGCACTAAGAGGAGCACACATGTGAAGAGGCCAATTAGCATTACTCTCCTGGCTGCAGTGGCACAGCCATTACTTTTTATTAAATAAGTAATATTCTGAGCAATCCACTTTCTCATCATTAAGGGCCATTAGTAGCTTCTCTTTGTCATACATGTGCCCTAATGGAGCTCCAGCAATGCTTTTACTAAAGAGTTTCTAATTTTCGACAGGAAAATGAGTAAGACTGGATGCAGAATTTAGAGTCTTCCTCTAAAGCTCTTTTAAATATCCCCCACTTTGTCCCTCTGCCCTGGGAAACAAAGCTGCTACACAGTGAGGGGAATTCTTCAGCAGAACTGAACGTCTCTGGGTCTCCTCCCCTGGGCTGCAGTTCAGGCTTTGGTCACCAGGGAGCACACTCACCCCTCAATTGAAAGCTCACACTAACCAGGCCCCTTTGGAGTCTGTGCTGTTCATGACTGGATGCCCAAATCATTTAGTAGAGCAAGAGGCAACTAAAGAGACCTTTCTAAAGCCAGAGACCAACACTGATCTGTTCTATTATTTCAGGAGATGTTTCTAGACTAACCACCCCAATCGAGCAATAGTGGAGTGAGAATGTGTTTAGGTTGGTTATGGCAAGGTGTCTTTATTCTTATGGTAAAGCTTTTTGGTGGGGGGTCACAAGTCAGCTCCAAACTAATAGGCACGAGACAGGAAAGGTGAACTACCTAGATGATTCCTCAGGAAGATTCAAGGAAATTTCCTCCCTCCTCCCTGCTTCCATTTGTCTTCTCTTCAGTCTATTGCATTGAATGAATAAGAAAGCTCTTTGAAACTATAACTTTCCTTTGATGTTTGCAAACGTTGGTGTGATTTATTGAGCAGATCATATTGAAGGTTCTAGCATGACCACTGGTGCAGTTACTTCTCTGTAGATTCAGAGATAAGTAGGAACAAGGAGTACATAACCAGAGGAAATTTGAGCCAAAAAGCATTAAATTTCATTTTCACTAACAAATCTGTACAAAATGTACTTTGGTTCTTTGGCCATCTGGCTGTACATCAGTACATTAATTTTTGATCCTGACATGATAAATAACAGTCAAGTAGATGGCTTTGGACAGATCTTGTTTCCTTTACTAGGTCCAGGATTAGTGAATAATCCTGAGATTGTTCATTGTATGTTCTTGAAGCCTGTGAATGTTAAAGCCATCAGGATGCAGGGCACTTTGTGTCAGATAGAAGACAACTCCATTGGCAAATGCTTTTTAATTAACAGGGGTTGGGTATCAGCTCTCCTATCTACCCGTTAGAGTTCCCATGTCTGCACAGGTGCATCCTGTTGTGATTGCAGAACAACAAAGGGGAGTGTGAGGGCAGAAACACTTCAGACAATGATGACCTAAGGACAGCAGCCCTCCCTGTTCTCTGTCTCCTAATGTACAAGTTCCCAAAGAACTGTTCTTTAAGCAAACTCTAGCTAAACTGGTTTGATTGATCCATTCTTTTGACAAATATTTGCTGAGCACGGCTTTATGCTTGGGTCCTGTCTAAGGCCCTGACAACGAGCAAGGTAAGCCAACTAGCTAAAATGGAAGGCAGTTTAAAGTAGATGAAGGTGGGTGTTTTCATGTGAGAAGACCTGGGAAGATTTCACACAAGAATTCACTGCCTTTTCCTCACAGGGGTGTCTCTTTCATTGCCTTTTATCAACATGCTTCTACAATGAAAATAGATGGCTCCAGTTAAATGTTATGGAATCTCAGACATGGTGTTGTTGCCAACTCTGCCGATTGCTATGGTTTCATAAGGAGTGCCATGGAAATGAAGAGCAGACATCATAGTGAAGTACCAGCTATGACATTTGTTATGATTTTGACTTCTGCTCATAACTGATGGGACTTAGCATATGGATCACCCTGGGGAAGTGGTGTTCCTAGTTCCTTACATTCCTAAATGTCTCCACTAGCAGACTCACTGGGGCTTGTATCTGGGACTATTCTTGACCTAAAGTGAGGAGAAGAAAAGATGGGAAGAGAGTAAGCGATTATATTATATAAGGATCACAGAATTGAAGATATTGGGAAATTTTGTATTAAGAATCCGTGGTGTCTGATCAGCTGGAGCTGAGCAGTCAGTAGCTGTGATTAACAGAACAGCAGAGTCAAAATGAAAACTTTGTTTTGCTTGGACAATTGACACTGGTCAGCTGGGGCTGAGGCCAGCATCACTGAGGCAAAAATCTACTCAGAATTATTTCCTCAGGGTCAGAACATAGAAGCTTTAGTCCAGTGGGGGCCAGGATGAACCTTGAGATGGTAACTGAACTTGGTAATGTGCAAGAGCTTCCCAGGAGGCACTGGTTTTGAATGGGTCACAAGAAGGGCAGCTAAAGCTTGGCACCATGAGATGTCATTGCTGAAGTTACAGCCTCGGGTGAAGTAGATGTCCCAGGTTTGAAGGGGCTGTAGAGAGAAGTTGAGGCTTGGCACCATGTTACAGGGTAAGAATCCCTGAAGGAAGCCCATGAGAGGCTAATGGTTAAGATGCAGCCCAGCTGCATTGGAGACCCCAGCATTTTGGAGATGCCAGTATCATGGGATGACTACCAAGCAGCATCTGTGGAGTAGAGCTAGCTTGAGTCTAGGAGAGAGGCTGTGTGCACTTCAGAGAGTGGAATGGGAAAAGTGGCACAGGTGCTTTGAAGCCCAGGCAATTACGAGTGGGCCACAGATGTCAAATGCTGAACATTTTACACGGTTGGACTTTTGTTTTGCTTTGGTTTGATTGTGGCTCGTCCTTGGTTATTTCCTCTGGGAAAAAGAAAGTATTTAACTTGTTTTTGTGATTTTAAAGAAGTCCACAGTCGAGCAGACTTAAAACTTAGAGAAAATGTCCCAGCTAGATTGGCCTATAGGGCATTTTTAAAATTGATGATTGATATGTAGAAGAAACCAACTCACTGTGGCTAGTGCCACCTCTGGGCTGATGGTCCTGGGTGTTATAAGAAAGCAGACTGAGCAAGCCATGAGCAAACAAGTCAGTAAGCAGCACTTCTCCATAGCCTCTGCCTGCCCTGACTTCCCTAGATGATGGACTACAAGCTGTAAGATGAAATTAACTCTTTCCTTCCCAAGTTGCTTTTGGCCATAGTGTTTTATCACAGCAGTAGAAACCCTAAGACAGCTAGTAAGGTCTACCACCTAAATATCCATCATATGGCTCTGAGTCACCAAGGCCAATATTGCCTTGAACACTCTTTGCAGATCCTCTGAATCCAGATCTTCCTTTGAACAAAATACTTTAGTTATTTGTATGCACAGAATATTAGAATGTGAGAAATTATGCTCTGAATAAGCAATTTACAAACATTTTCCTTCCCTTCTATACATTAGACAATTGATTCTGTACAGAACACATTTCCCTCCAAGTGTCAAGGTCATGAACCTTTCTATACTACGAAAGAAAATGATAAGAAAGCACTGTTTAAGCTGTGTCACATTATGATTTAGAACAACTCCCTTTTCCTAGAGATGGGTGGAATGCCTAGATCCTTTATCAAGCTCAGAGCAGCTCTGATACCAAGAACCCAAGTCTTGATTGGCCCTTTGTTTTTCAAAGGTTTTATTTGCGTGTAATGATAGTACATATTTATGAGGTACTGTGTGATATTTTAATGTGTAACAATCAAATTGAGGAACTTAACATTCCCACCTACTTAGCATTACTTTGTGTTTGGAGCCTAGGAGCTCCTCTCTTCTAGTTATTCATCAATTATAAAATAAATCAACAGTTCTCAACCTGGGGTCCCAACCCCTTTGGGGTCACATATCAGATATCTTGCATATCAGATATTTACATTGCAATTCATGATAGTAGCAAAATTACAGGTATGAAGTAGCAACAAAATAATTTTATTGTTGAGGGTCACCACAACATGATGACCGTATTAAAGGGTCACAGCATTAGGAAGGTTGAGAACCACTGTAATAGGTTATTGTGAACTATATAGTATCTCCATTGCACTGTAGAACACTAGAGCTTACTACTCCCATCAGTGTTTGCACATCCATTATACAGTTTCCCACTATCCTCCCTTCTTTACATCTCTGCCCTCTTGTTACCACTATTTCATATTCTAGTTGATTAGGGAGGTTGATCAACACAGGGTCTCACTGTGTATCCCAGACTTGTCTGGATCGTGGATGCTCTTGCTTCAGCACTGGGATTATAGGCATGTATCACCTTGGCTGATGTCAACTGATGTTTTAAAAATCATCCACGGTGAAATGAGAGTGAACATGTAGAATTTGTCTTCCTGAGTCTGACTTATTTTGCTTAACACAATGATCTCCACTTCTATCCATTTTCCTGAAAATGACATGATTTCAATCTTTTGATGGCTGAATAAAAGTTCATCAATTATATATAGTGCAGTAACTTTATCCATTTATCTATTGATGGGAGTACAAGCTGATCCAATAACTAGGTTATTGTAAATAGCATGGCAATAAACATGTGCAAATAGCTCTGTAATATGTTGACTCAGAGTCCTTAGGTATATGCACAAGAGCATTATAAATGGAACACATGTTAATTCTGTTTAGTTTCCTGAGTAACTTCCATATTATTCTCTGTAGTGGCTGCCAACAGTACATGAAAATCCCTTTTATCAACATCCTTGCCAGCACTGTCATTTTCTGTCTTTTGGGTAATAGCCATTCTCACTAGGGTGAGATGATACTTCATTAAGGGGTCTGAATTGTATTTCCCCATGTTCATGAATTTGTTAGCCATATTGAATTTCATCTTTTCTGAAATGACTATTCATATCCTCTGCCCATTTTAAACTAGATCATCTGGGATTTTTGTTGCTTTCTGGTATCAGGTTTGTTGTTTATTTTATGAGACAGGGTCTTATTAGGTAGGCCAGACTGGCCTCAAACTTGATATCCTCTTGACTCAGTGGCCTCCTGAGTGTTGGGATTATAGGCTTACCCAAATATGCCAGGTCTCAGTACTGAGATTTATGTAAGCTCATCATATATTCCAAATGTTAATTGTCAGATGAATAGGTTGATTTTTTTCTTCCATTCTTTAGGTTGTCTCTTCACTCTGTTGTTTCTTTGGCTATGTAAAAGCCTTTTTTAAAATTTATTATAAACCAATATGCCTCCTTTTTGCTTCCATTTCCTGTGCTTTTGAGTCTTGTGGGAAAAAAAGCACTGTTTATAGCAATGTCTTGAAGTATTTTCCCTTATGTTTTCTTCTAGTTTTAGGTCTTATATTAAGGTTAGGGGTTTATTTTGTATATATAGAGTGATAGGGACATGCTTTCAATATATGACTATCCAGTGTCCCAGCACCACTTGTTCAAGAAGCTGTCTTTTCTCATATGTTTTTGGCACATTTATCAAGAATCAGTTGGCTGTAAATGTGTGGGATTATCTGGGTTCTCTATTTTATCCCATGGAACAGCATTTACGATTTTACGCCAATTCCATGCCCCAGGATATCATCCTTGAGTCTGTGGCTTGCTGTTCTCCCCTAACAACCTAGTTCTTCAGGCTTTTTCTGTCATTTTTATCTCAGGCTCAAAATGCCAGCTGCTAATATCTGCAGGTGGCTAATAGAAATGTTTACCCACCTACCTTTGAACAGCTTGGTAATCTTATCACTGTTAGTTATAGGAGAGCATTTTCCTGCCAACAACATTCTTTCATCTTTAAAGACCATTCTTTTCTGACCTTGACCCCCTACATACTCCACGTGTAGCACTTGGTGCCTGTGTTTTATGCTTACCTCTGTGAAAAGCATACCTTTCTGAGTAGATTGCATCAAGCCAGCCATATGGACTCCTATCTTCCCATGAACATCCCTCATAAAGAAAATTGTATAGTGAGGTACCCATATTTAAATTTTTCCAGACTCTAGAACAGTAGTTCTCAACCTTCCTAATGCTGTGACCCTTTAACACAGTTCCTCATGTTATGGTGACCCCCCCAACCATAAAATTATTTTCATTGCTACTTTATAACTGTAATTTTTCTTCTGTTATGAATAATAATGTAAATATCTGATATTCAGGACCTTCAACATCCCTCAGGGGTCACGACCCACAGGTTGAGATCTACCGCTCTGGAACCTCCCAGAACTCTGCATCAAAAGTCCACATGTCTCTGTTTGGTCTTACCAAACTTTGATTAACACCTCTGAAGCTATAACCTGGCCACCTTTTATTTGATGAGATAAATGCCATAATGGTATGGAAAAGAAAATATGGGAAGGAAAGGTTGTAGAACCTTTAAATGAACAAGAACGAGGAAAATTTCCTTTTCTAAGGAAGAAAATCAACAGTGTCTTTTCCTCACATCAGGAGTATAATTCTGTATCACCCAGTACTGCGGTTTGAATGCAGTTTCTCTCTTCCACCAATCAAGAAGAAGTCTGAATTCCAATGGAGCAGTGTTGGAAAGTGGGACTTTAAGAGGTGATTAGGTCTTTAAGAGGTGCTTAGATTGTTAAGAGGGATTAATGCCTTTCTTTTGAGACTGGGTTTAGTTCTCATGGGATTGAATTAATTGTTGCAAGTATGGGCTCTTATAAAGTGCTTTGCCTATTTGTCCTCACCCTCTCTTTCATTCTTGCACATGCTCCCACCATGTCACTCAACTTGCCATGGTGTGGCATGAGATGTCCTGGTTACAAGCAGCCACCTGATTTTGATTTTCCTTATCTCCAAAATCACAAGCTAAAGCAATTTTTCTTCTTTATAAATTATCCACACTTAGATATTTTGTTATAGCAACAGAGACTGATTTAGTTCTGAAATACTTGTGTGTGTGCAGTATGTTCTGTGTATATTTGTATGCATACATTTTGTGTGTGAGTTTGCATGTGTGGGGGTCTGAGGACAACTTTGGGCATTGATCCTTGTCTTCTACCTTGCTTGAGACAGGGTCTCATTGGTGCTATATACACCAGGCTCAATGGCCCATGATTATCCTGTCTCTGCCTCCTGTCTCCTCATGGAAGTATTGGGGTTACAGGTGCTCCTGCTACCTGTCTGACTTACACATGGGATCTGTGGCTTTGAACTCAGGTCCTTATTCTTTTGTGGCAAGTGCTTTTACTCACTGAGCCATTGTTCTAGCCCCCAAAAGACTTTAGATTACCCAATGTCAACAACTTAATTTGAGAAGTTGACCTTGAACTCAGGATCCTCCTGTCTCATCTGCTACCACAGTAGACATCTCATGTATTTGTGTGAAATGTATTTATGAAACCCAGGACCCAGTACATGTACAATGAATATATACTCATTAAATTTTTGTTAAATAAAATAAGAATATGATATAAACAGATGGTATCTTAGTTCTAGGTCAGTTTATTTCCTGTGCAATCTTTATGTTTTTGCTATTAATGAGGAATATGTCACTGAACTCATGCACCTGTCCAATCTATTTGGGAGTTCTTCCTCTTTTGAATAGTACTTCCTGTTTCCTTAATTCTCAGTGCTCTCTTCCTGCCTGTTCTATCTCCTACCATAGAAGAGTTCATCTGAAAAATATATCCAGTGCTACACACTGCACTGCTAGACCATCTGCATATGAAAAGAGGGGATGAAGTTTAGTTAAAACCAATGATTGCTCAAGACAAAATTTAAGGCATGACAGATGCGAAGTTCTATTGCCAGCGGGGCTGTTAGGTGCCCTTCAGATCCTGTCAATAGTTGCTTGTCTGCTTCTCCTATAGATAAGGTCAACTCTAAGGAGAATGACACCTGCCCCTACTTGCTTCATAAAGGAATTAGTAAGTATAAAATTAGGTCAGAGACATTAAAGTGCTTTTGACACAAATCAAATCAAGGCTTTGATTTTTTCCAAACTAATCTATCCAGTGCCTTGGGCTCAGTTTCTTCCTCAATCTCTTCATCTTTTAAAATGAGAATGTTGTACTCTTGAACTTATTTGCAAAGCTGTTATGTACAAAGGGAACAAATGTATTCATTGTGATGCCAATGGATTAAGAGTGTGTGAGGCTTCAATGAGAACAATGGCATGGCAGAAGTAACAAGTGGTTGTATGCAGCCTGTATTTCAATTAATCTGGTACTAAGCAATGCCTAGGCAGGTGAAAATTTGGTACTTTGGAATCATTCCTCAGAGAAATGGGTCTTCCTGTTGTGTTTAATGGCACAATTATACTGTGTTTTAAGAAGAACTATTTGCCTGTTTTCTTTTCTCAAAACTTAGTGTCTTCATGTGACACAAATAATGGCTTTACATTATTTTTTCTTAAGGCATGGTCTTCCACTCTGTTGCATCAGAATAACATACTCCACTAAAAATTCAGATTCCTGAACACCTTAACAAGGACCCTGACTCAGGATCTCTTAGGATGGAAGCAAGAAAACTATATTTTAAATAAAACTTGAACTCTCTGGCATAGTAACGTATGCAACCCCCTATCACCAGCAGGTTGAATTCTTCAAGTATTGCTGTATGGCAGTGGTTCTCAATTGCAGCCACATAGCAAAATCACGTGAAGGATACATAGATGACATCTATTGCCAGTACCACCACAGAGTGATGAAACCTCAATTTGGGATGTAAAGTCCTTTTAGTAGTATTTTTAGAGCCAGTCATAGGATCACCAGCCCATTCTCAGTGGATTACAAAGGAACTACTCCAGGGTATGCAAAGTATAGAGTCCCGGTATCCTAGCTAATCTGAAGTTTATTTTGCTTGATAGATTATGGATCTAAAGAACCTAGAAAGCCCTTATTGTGTGCTGTATCATGGGGAAGCATCAATGAACCTAACAGAAACTGATCACTCTCAAGGAGTCTATAATCTTCAGGGAGTGATAGACCCAGTGAACAAAATTAAATAAAAGAAGTATTAATTTTTTTCTAGCTTCCAACTGTTGGCCCTCTGGGTTCCCTAAAATAAAGATCTTGTCATTCAACACCCCAAGGTATTACTTACTTTCAGGATCCCTTGCTTTACCTCCATTCTATCTCCTTGTTTACAGCATCCTTTAAAAGCCCTGCTGATGAGAGTTTTTAGAAGTTGTACTTGTTTAAGATATTAGGTACACTGTCGTCATAATTCACTGAGATGTGCAATTATGAACATTATCCCAAACATTTTTAATATTTCTTGCCCCAAATACTCCTGATCATTGACACCAAACTTCCCTTTTTGTTAACACTGGAAATCATGACTCTCTATTTACATTTTTTGCTTAAAATATTACTATTTATTTATTTGGCACGTGTGTGTGTGTGTGTGTGTGTGTGTGTGTGTGTGTGTGTGTTATCTATGTGTTTGGACACTTATGTGCCACAGTACCTAGATGGAGGTCAGAGAACAACTTGGTAGAA
Organism: Neotoma lepida; assembly: GCA_001675575.1. Taxonomy (NCBI): domain Eukaryota; kingdom Metazoa; phylum Chordata; class Mammalia; order Rodentia; family Cricetidae; genus Neotoma; species Neotoma lepida. The sequence goes on from LZPO01095773.1 coordinate 1,103,718, forward strand.
TCAATTCTCTTCTTCTACCGTGTTGGTCTTGGGCATCAAACTCAGATTATAAGGCTTAGTGGCAAAGCGCCTTTAATGCTGAGCTATCTTTCTGGTTCCTATATTTAGTTTTTATAGTTCTACTTATTATGGATACTTCATATAAATGGAATATGCAGTATGTGGCTTTCATGGCTAGTTTCTTTTACCCTGCATTTCTTTAAGGCATGCACACATTGCATCATGTATCTGTGCTTCATGTCTTTGAGTGTGTGTGTGTGTGTGGTGCATGCATGTGCATGCATGCACATGTGTGTAGGTTTGCATTCATATATGTACATGTGGAAGCAAGAGGACAGTCTTGGGTGTCATTTATCAGATGCTATCCACCTTGTTTGGAGACAAGGCTTCCCCCTGGTCTGGGGCTTACTCGTTAGATTTGGCTGCCTGACTAGTAAGCCCCAGGGAGCCCTCTGTCCCTCCAGGACTGAGATTATGAGTACAAAGCACCACACCTAGCCTTTTTTTACATGCATTCTGGAGATCAAACTCGAATTCTTGTGTTTATACAGGAAGCACTTTACCAACCAAGTTATCTCCCTCGCCCACTTAATTCGTTCATAAAGCCAAATAATGTGCTGTTGTCTGGTTATGACACATTTTGCTTATGTGTCCATCAGTTGATAGGCACTTACGTTTGTACTTCTTCTGGCCATTGCAAACCATATTGTTGTGGAAACACTGGCATATAAACATGTTATGTGCTCACTCATAAGTGGATATTAGCGTCTAAGTAAAGGATAACTATGCTATAATTCACAGACCCAGATAGACTAGGTAACAAGGAGGGTTCAGAAATAGAAGGGATTTCCTGAGTGGACTGTGGGCTGGTGGGGATGAGAACATGAGTGATCAGGTTAGGGGGGACAGAGGGGGAGAGTATTGAAAGATACTACTGGAAAGGGGGGGATTTGGGGGCCAGGTAAAAACCTGACCCTGAAGGGAATCTCCCAGGAATCTACAAGGATGACCCCAAACTAAGACTCCTGGCAATAGCCGATATGTAGTCTGAACTGGCCATCTCCTCTGACCAAGCAAGACTTCAAGTGGAGGGATTGGGAAACCAACCCAGCCACATAAACTTCAACCTATAGTCTGTCCTGCCTATGAGATGTAAGAGTAAGGGTGCCCTAGAGATTGAGGGAGTGGCCAACCAATCACTGATCTAGCCTACAACCCATGCCAGGAGAGTAAGCCCACCCTTGACACTTCCTGGAGCACCAAGACCCAGAGTCTGGATGACCCAGAGACCTAGGATAGAACCAAATATGCTATGAGTTTTTGACATTAATTTCCAAGTTTAATAGAACCTAAAGAGATTGTCAATGAATATGATACATAAGCTTAATTAAGTATATATTTTTCTTGAGACCATTTGTGAAGTTGAATTTAAAACACAACATACATTCATACAAAACATGAATCTTTCAATTAATGACTTTATTAAATGATTAGTCATATCTTAACATTTTAGTATCTTTTTTATACCAAAGTCATTATTTATTGCCTAAGAAGGGTATAATTAATGAAAAAAATTTGTTGGTTTTAATTATAAAATGAACATTTTAGTATCTTAAACAGAGACATTGCCTAGAAAACATGACAGTTATCTTCTTGATAACACAAGAGGTAATTCCTAGTGTTCCATCGTTAGTCCTTCTTTGAAATGAATATGCCTGGAGAGGAAGGCGGAAAATATGGCTCTTCCAGTTTTACAGGTAGGGAGTCAGTTGTATTCTTAGTTGCTACACTCACAGATGTGATGCTAAGGAAGGTTGGAATGCTACTAAAGGGTAGACAAGTCAGCTTTGAATCGTGTCAAGTCAAAGCAATGGTGGCAGAAGAGGGCTGGAAAATAATCCTTGGAAAATCTTTTCCAACTTTGAGACTTGCTGTTCTTTGGGGACATTTTTGGTGGTCAGTATTAAAACAGTTAAAATTGCATACTCATTGCACCTGTGTATTTGTATGTGCTTGGACTATAATAGTGCTCTATGAAATCCATCTTACAGCTGTAAACTAAGGCCTAGCACATTGGTTCTCAACCTTCCTAATGCTGTGACCTTTTAACACAGTTCCTCTTGTTGTGGTGGCCCCCATCCATAAAATTATTTTCATTGCTACTTCATAACTGTAATTTTGCCACTGTTATGAATTGTAACATATATATCTAATCTGCAGGATGTCTGATATGTGACCCCAAGGGGTCACAACCTATGGGTTGAGAACTGCTGGTCTAGACGTTAAGAAACCAGTTAAAGGTAGCAACTCAAAATAAGTAAAATTTAAAACTCTGGTCTGTCTAAATCTAGGGTACACATTAAATACAAACTATTTACCTAATCTCTTGTTTGATGAGAACCTAGTGATCATTTTAGAGTCTTCTAGTCCCAGCTGAAGAATGAATACACACACACACACACACACACACACACACACACACACACACACACACACATCCATACATTCTCACACTACTAATTATCAGGTGGCCTTGGAGATAAGAAGTCTCAAAATAATTCCATTTACTTCATTTACAGTATAAACATATAAAAGGAATAGTATTCTGCTCTTCTGTTTATCACTATGACAACTCTATGTTGGAAAATTTCTATGGGAGGGCAAGGGTGAGAGAAAGGGCCTTATGATGCTTTTCCTTTCTATCTATCTATTTTCTTTCCCAGCAATGCCCTCCTACATACTCTTATGTTTTGGAAATGTGGGTATGGGGTAGTTCTTTACACATGCTGTGTTTGCTTTGATGTAGATCACTGTGCTCAGCCAGTGCAGACCTTGTTCTTTTTCTATCTAAATATGAACTTATCTCAGGCCACTTTCATGACGGTAAATCATGAGACTATGCTTCCCTAAGCATCTGAAACTATCCTTTTCTCAATTCAGAATGTGTTCAGGGTGAAAGCTCATTGGCAGAGAATACATTCCTCCTCAGTTCAAATACACATTCCTTCAAATTCATGAAAATAGGCCCCAAATTGAACATTTCAGTGTCTCAAGGCTCTCATCCTTGTGTCTGTATCTGTGTGTGTGCAGGGGGAGGAGGTGGCCTTCATTCCTGGAAACATCAGAAAACACCCTCTAGTAATTTTTTCTCGGAAGAATTTAAGGCATTCTGCTAACCTCAGCCTTAAGATATTTATACTACTAGCTCCTGCTTTTCTGAGGACTTCCTAAGATAGGGTACCTCATCTTCTTTGCCACTTATCCAGAGAGGCCTTCCAACCCAGTAGTCAATGGCTTTTTATCTAAGGTATGCCAGCACTGATTTCCTTCTTCAAACATTTGCAGCGAGGTTGAGTTATCATTCCTGATCGTCTGGCTTTATCTGCCCTTTGCTTTATTTTGCTAGGCCAGAAGAGAGAGTTAATCTCCATTTTCTTTTTTATTTGTATGTAATCTACTCACTTCTAAGAACCAGGCACATTTGCTTTCAAATAAGGAGCATAGCACTGCAGTTGTTGAGTGGGGATGGTTGCTGAAGAAGAGCAGGGTGGGACTTTTAACATTTGTCTCCCAAATAACTAGGACAATAATGTGCTGCTGTCAAATGTCACAGAACTCTTAGAAGCACACGAAACTAGCTATAGAATGTGCGATATGAGTTAATTGTGTACAGCAAGTATTTACTAGACTCTTACATGTCAGGCCCCATTCTGTCTTAGCTACTGGAAGTAACGTCAATGAACAAAAACAAGAGATTCCTGCGTCAGGTTCTATTGTATTGTCTGTGGGCAGATAAGTGTCAGGCTCTGTTATGTGTCACACTCTATTCTACTACAAACATTGGGATGCCATCACTGAACAAAAACAAGATATTGTTTATCTCAAGGAGGTTGTATTCCAGCCGATAAAGACTGGGAAGAACCAATAAATACAAAAATCATCAAATTATATATTATGTTATATTCATAAAAGTACTATGGAGATTTCAGCAAAAACTGAAGCAAGGTTAAGGGGATTGGTAATGCAGAGTGGATTGGATAGGTTGCGCTGTAGAATAGAATGGTCACAGTAGACTTGATTAAGAAAGTGACGTTTGGTGCTGGAGTGATGGCTCAGTTACTAAGAGCACTTGTTGCTCTTAGAGGACTTGGGTTCAGTTTCCAGCATCCACATAATGGCTCACAATCATCCATATTTTCAATTCCAGGGGATCCAATGGCCTCTTATAAAGTCTGAAGGCACCAAGCATACATGTGCTACATATGCATACACACAGGCAAAACACTCATACACATAAAAGAAAACAAACGAATCTTAAAAAAATTAAAGAAAGTGACATTTGATAAAAAACATAAGAGTTAGCCATCTAAATATCCAGGATAAGAATATGACATGCAGAAGGAAACCCCAGAACCAGTGCAAAATATATCATTTTAATCAACAGAAAAGACTCACAGCCTACTTCTACTACCATATCAAAGTACCCTTTCCACATATCTGCACCACACACATTTAGCTGCATTATTTAATTGTGGTTACAAAAATATGAATGGTTCCTGAAATTGTGCTATAAAATACTTTCTTTCTCATGGACTGTGTTTTATTACCTTAAAATGGTATCTAATATGAAAGAAATAGCTTTTGTTTTGCTTTCTGTTTTTTAAGATGGGGTCTCACATAGCCAGACTGGCCTTGAACTCACTAAGTAGCAAAGGATAACTTTGACCTTCAGGTCCTCCTGTCTCCATATCTCTCAAGACCTGGGATATAGGCATATACTACTAAAACTCTTCAATAAATGTGTATTTTAGGCCAAAGTACTCTTAGCCAAGGATGAGCTGATGCCTCAGACTGTTATTGATGCTGATAAGGAAACTGGTTTATACTGAAAATTTCAGAACACTTTTATTCTTCCTTGAACTCCCATTTCCTAGCCCAGTTATGTGCCTTGTGACAATGCCTCATCTCTGCTTCCACTGGACCCAGTCTTCCCACCAGACTGCTTCTTTAAGCCTGGAGTCCCACCCGCTATGTACACGCCCACCAGTTGCTTTGTGGGATTCTGACTCTATAGTGTGCAGCTTTCACCAACATTTACTCTTTTCCCTGCATTCACCAAATACATGGTTTACTTATATTTTCTGTCATTATTTAAGATACCCTGTCACTTCCTTGTGCACTCTCCAACAGATTCTCAGTGTAGCACAGGCTGGCCTTGATCTCACGATCCTCCTATACCAGCTTGCTGAATTCTGTGGTTACAGACACTTATCACCACAGTCAGCTTCCTGCCACTGTACTAATGTTGTTTTTCTGAAACATAAAAGTGTTTAGCTTTGCTAACATTTAATTTCTCCACTTTTAGTTTTCTTTCTTACATTTCTGGTGTCGTATGTAAGAAATAATGGTTAACTCAAGGTCATGAAAATGTATTCTCTTGTTCTCTCCTAAGATACAGCTTAATATTTAGGAATTTGACCCACTTTTTAGTTAATTTTTGTATGTGATGGGATATTTATTGTTGACCATGTGAGCAAGAATGTTCTAGCACCATTTCCTGAAAAGATCATTTTTTCCCTTTTGAATCATCTTGGTGCTCATGTAAACAAACAAAAAATCATTGAAAATGAGAGGCATTACTTCCAAACACTGAATTTGATTCTATTGATCTATATGTCTATCCATATATTAGTATCACATTTTTTTTCTTTTGAGACAGAGTCTCATGTATCCCAGGTAGGTCTTGAATTCCTTATGTGACTGAAGATGTCCTTTGCTTCACAATAAAAAGTTTCTGATCCTCTTGCCTACACTTCCCAAGTTCTGGAATTGCATGTGTGCACCACCACACCCAGTTCATGCAGTACTGGGGATAGAACCCATGGCTTTGTATATGCTAGGCAAGGACTCTACTGACTGAGCTGTAGCCCTCCCCTGAATTCCTTTGATTTTGATTTGCTGTCAGTTTTGAAATCAGTAGGCCTGAGTTTTCCAACTTTGTAGTTTTTCAGGATGGTTTTGGTTATTCTAAACTTATCCACCCTGCTATTTTGTAATCTCTGACATATCTCTATTTCCCCTCCACACATTAAAATTGTACTAGATTGGGAATTTAGACTTCAGCTGATTTGTGACAAAAACATAACTGTGTGACATAATCACTATGATAATCTGCTTTACATAACCATTTCATGACCTATATGTATCCTATAATATTTAATATTTAATCAATTTCAAATTATATGAGTAATGTAGTTTACTTAAAATTCTCTCTTACCATTTATCTAAATCACTAGTGTGTTACAGGACACAGACTTAGGGTGCTCTGAATATGAATTTCTACAAAAAAATAGAAATAGGAGTAAGACAATATGTGATTTCTCTCTTTTTTTTTTCATTTAAAGATAGGGTTTCACTATGTAGCCCTAGTTAGCCTGCAATTCACTATGTTAACTAGGCTGGTTTCAAACCTGCAGCAATCCTGACCACTGCATTTTAAGTGATGAGATTATGGGAGTACTCTCTCTCTTTCAAGAACACCAATGCTATCCTTTATATGACTGTCAAATGTTAGCTTTATTAGAATGTGAGTTCTGTAAGTCCTGAAGGAGGGTTGATGAAATAGTTAATGTGATGAAATGAAATGCTCCCTGCTCCTGTCTTCCCATCTATTTTCTTTTGAAACCACGTCATTTTCATGCTCACAAAGCATCAAAGAGTCTCTAATAGACCAAGTATATACTATTGGAGATGGAGTTAGCCATTATATGTTTTGGTCTCAATAATAGCAGTAGTTCGAACATTTACTGGAACCCTAATTACATTGCTCTGTGAGTATCCATTAATATGCCAGCCATTCACACTAAGCTATGAATTCTTAGAAATCAATAATTATACTCCTTTATTTGTTCCTAATTGTGAGTTTAGCCTGTGTTGGACAATCAACATGGACATTTACCTCGATAAGTTATTATTATTTAGAATCTTAGAATTGGAGAGTGTTGGGTAAGTTGAGTACTCAGGGTGGACCTTGTCCCCTTTCACTTCTCCAGATTTTGAGATTCTGATTAGTTGTAGTGGATTTTATTCCCCTTCCTTGCTCTGGTACCTCCAGTTGTCCCCAGCTGACCTCGTAAATATTCTGTTATCATATAGGATTGCCAGACAGTGGTGAGTATCATGACCAATGGCACACACTTCTTGGCCATATTCACAGATGGCTCCTGGGAAGCCACATTCAGGTTCTATACTTCATCAAACATGTCCTTCTATGGGTCATACTAAAAATACTGATGATACTGCTGCCTGGCAGTATTTGTTTTTAGTCTTACTGGTCTTTTGTTTGTCTATTACTGTTTCTGATTTTATGCTTTTATGGGTTTTGTGTGTGTGTTTCTTGTGCTTTGTCTTTTTAAAAATTATTCTGACTTGTTTGTTTTATTTACCTGTTTGTTTCTAAGGAAAGAGAGAAAGAAGATATGAAGTTGGGTGGGTGGGAAGTGAGGAGGAGCTGGGAGGAGCTGGGGAAGGGAAAACCATGATTAGATGAAAAAAATCAATTAAAAAAAGGAAGCCGAAAGAGAGAAAAATTAAAATAGTATTAGGAACATTTAACTATGTTGTAACTAACCAGCTTTACTTATGATAATTAGTGGAAGCCTAGATTTCACCACAAACCCACCTAGAAATGAAAATAAAGTGATGAGAGCTATTATGCCCTTGCCTGTGTACTATGGGAACAGATGTAGATATAAGTAGAAGTACACCCTGAGTTAAGAAAATCTGATGTATTAAAATTTGAATTTATGCACACCAATTGTTGATCTAATATCAAGTGGTCAGTCCCGAAGATACACACATGAGTACCATTATAAGTAAAAGAAAAAGCTGAAAACATATCTTTGTGTGCAGAACAAATCAGAATGGATAGCTATGTATGTTAAGATAGTAATCTTCATTTGGAGAAGACGGTTGCTGATCTTACACACCTCTTTATGCTTCCTGATATATGTCATTGCTTCTATCATTTAAATAATTTATCCTTGTTTTTTTTAAATGTAATACTGATAATAGTCAATAGAAAAAGAACTGCCTCTTGAATAAGTAGTTTTGAGAATATGTGCAGAAGAATAAAATTTCAGCTATGTGCAGAATAATAAAATTACATTCTTATCTTACACTATTTATCAAATAAAATCAAATTAGATTAATATCTCGGGTATAAGACATAGTTGTATAAAACGACAAAGGGAAATGCTTCATGTCAGTTGTCTTCATGTTTTTAAAGATTTATTTTTATTTTTTAATTGTGTATGTGCATGCACACACGTTCATGTGCATGTGTCTGTGCACATTAGTGCAATGTCATAGGAAAACAGAAAAGGATGATGTATCTCATGGATCTGGAGTTACAAGTGGTTGTGAGCTGCCAGATATGGGTGCCAGAAACCAGACTCAGATCCTCTGTGAGAGCACAACACAATCTTAACTGCTGAGTCATCTCTTCAGCCCCTACAATGATTATTTAATTTGACCTCCAAAGCATAGGTAACAAAAAAATAAACAAATGGTAGACACAAGCATAGCTAAGGAAAACAGCAGAATGAAAAGATGACCTATGGGATGGGAGAATATATTGCCAAACCATAAATGTGATAAGGAGTCAAAGTCCAAAATACATAAGAACTTGATAGTTCGTGTAAGATAGTAAATAAACCATTTTTTAAAAGAAGCAAAAGACCTTTTCTAAGACATTCAAAGAACACATGCAACGACCAAGGAGCATATGAACAATGCTCACCATCACTAATCATCATGAAAATGCAAATTAAAACCACAATGAAGCATGTATCTGGCACACACTGGTAATCCCCTGACTTGGCTAGCTGAAATGGGAGGTTTGTGAGTTGGAGGCCAGTGTGGGCTACATAGTGAGATCATGTCTCATAAACAGAAATCATAAAACAATGTGATATCAACTCATAGCCACTGGAATGGCTGTTATAAAGATTTAGAGGATATAGGCAAAAAAGGAATCAATCCTTTTGCTCAAAATGACTACACTCATTTTGGAAAAATCTGTGGAATTTTATCAGACAAATCAAAAGCAAACATATAACCCAGCAAATACACTCCCAGGCATAGATACAAAGGTATGAAATCAGTATGTTGAACAGACATCTATTTTTCCACATTCATTCCTGGAATATTCATAATAGCCAAGGTGTGGAATCAACAAAAGCCCCCATCATTAAATGAATGGATATGTGGTGCATACACACATGGACTATGGTTCAGCCTTTAAAAGGAAAGAAATTCCATCTTTTGTGACAATTTAGATGAGCCTATACATTATCTTAAATGAAATAACCCAGGAACAGAAAGATAAGTACTGAATGATTTTATTCCTATGTGAAGCATGAAGCATTCCGACTAATGATAGAAATCAAAATTATGTAGAGCAGAGGCCAGATCAAGGACAGATTTGGAAGATATTGATACAAAATTTCAGGTAGAGAGGAAGAATAAATTCAAGAGACCAATTTGCTATTAATAAGTAATGTTTTATTGAGTGATCTTAGAAAACAAACAAAACCACATTAGCTCCTGGCTATAAGTAAAGTGAGATATTGCCTTTTATGATTAATATTGTGATATGTTTTGCCACGAGCTTTCTTTTTATTTGCATTTATTCATTTAACCCTAACAACATAAAAGCACCTTTCCCATGTTTTACTTTAGTAAGGGCAAGAAAATGAATGTAGAAAAAGTTAGAGTTTATGTAAGGATGCAGGTAACTGCCAGCAGATCGAGAGTCTCTCTGACTCCAACATGTAACTCTTTTTTTCCTTTCATTTCCCTGGTTGCACCTACCTTATTGTGGGCTCCTCTTTCTACATCTATCTCTCACATAATTGTATTTCTTCCATTTGTTCCTGGGACCCCCATGTCTGCAATCTTCTATATATACCCTCCCTTGGGAGTATGTTATTTTATGTTATTTTCCCCATGACTTTAATAAGCTATATACAGAGGATTCATTCCTCCATGTCTCTGGCTCAGTTTCTGCTTAAGTCTAGGTGTCATATGATCAAATGTCTTAGACTAGATCTCCACTTGAATTACTGTGATTGCCTTATACTCTTCAAGTTCCAAACTGAACTCATTCTCTTTCCCTGTACCAAACCTGCTCCTCTTCCTGTAAGTCTTAGGTGGTGAATGATGCCACAATGGATGCAGTTATCCCAACCAAGATTCAGCAAGTTCTCTTGGATATCTCTCTCCATCTTCATCCCTTTCCTCATACAAATTGTGTTCAGCTTTTCTCCTAATAGCTTTCTCAATTCATCAATTATCTCCATAGCAGATTGCATCTTCTTGTGTCTGGACCACTACAGCACCTGGCAACTGGTCTTCCTGAATTTGTTTTTGCAATCCTTCCCTCTTCCTAACATTTCTTTCAAGCACAATGATCTCACAGTGTTTAAACCCTTGCTTATTATCTTTCAGTAGTATCCTATACATTTATAACTAAAGCCTGGATTATGGCTCTTCCTGCGTGCAACTCCAGTACCCTATAATTGATTACATCTTCAGAATACTCTCAGCCCAGGTTGAAATTTATCAGCTTTCTTGTGTCTCTTTTCAACTAGGATGAAGTCTTTTAAGGGACAAAAGCTGTGTCTATTTTCTATCTCCTGGATCCAGCTCAGGCTCATTAAGAGCTTCTTAAATGACTTAACTCTTATAGTTATCTGTGCCTACATGATTGTGTTCATTGACAAAGTAAGTACATTTTATTATAGAATTTTAAAAGTTCATAAACAACAGCCATCAAAATATGAGATGCAAAAAATCTAATTAAAATTATTTTGAGTCCCATATTTTAGAGCTTAATTAGGTTAATATCTGACAACAGACTTTTCAATTGTCCATAGTTATGTATTTTTCTTTTCTTGATGAAAATTAGAATCCTGCTTTACCATTTTTTCTCTAATGTATTAAATGGTTTTCATTGCATATATTCATTTCACATGGTATTGTATTACATAAAAACATTTTAATGCAAGTATATATTATACATTGAGCATATGTCCCCCATACCTCCCTTTTCACAGTTTTAAACTATGACTATTTAAAATTATGTATATTTATGGGGCACTGTGGGACCTTCCAACACTTTTGCATACTGTGTAGTTTTTGGTAAGACTTGGGCAAATAAGTGTCATTACCTTTCTATCTAGTGTATCTTTTTGTTCAGAAGGGTCTTTGAACTCCTTTCTGATTGACCTTCATGAGTCACACAATGGTTATGAACTGTAGTTTCCTTACTGTGCTGGGGAACATTTATACCTATGCTTTGCTGTATAATATCCAGATTTCCTTCCTCCCCTCACCCTAAACTTTAATAATCATTCATCAATATTCTTCTGTTTTAGATACTGTATGGATTGAGTAATCTTCATGTACCCATTAGCAGCAACATGTGAAGAGATAATCCTTAATGATCCTGAACTTCTTAAGTTGCCAGTACTAGGGAAAGAAGTAGAGGAATATATTTTTTTCTTTTAAGAGAGCTAAGGATCTAAGTCTGGGACCCTTACTGTCAATTTGGAGAATTTAGTTAAGAGGAGAATTTTTGGTTTGGTGCAGTGTACAATATTTTCAGTTCTGTAGGGAGACAATATATTAATAGGCTCCTGTTAAATAGGCAGAGCTGAAGAGAAAAGAAATTCCTATTACTGTAAGTTCTTCAACTAAGTATTTCCAGCTTCTCCTGCAGAATGTCAAATACACAAGAAACAAGAAACAAGAAACCAGAAGAGGAGAAGGAAGGAGGGAGGAAAGAAAAGAAAAATCAATGAACAAGGCCTTGTTAGAAATGTAGGAATATTTAATTTGTTATTTCAAAACACAGTACTTAAATATATAATTTAAGCTGTAGAAAGCTGCAGTTTTCCTTTCATAGCTGCATGGTGACCATGCCAATGAAATATTGCAGTTAAGATATGCCAATAGGAGGAAACCACAAGTGAAAATTATGTCCGTTGGAAGTTGCATTAACTAGCCAGTAAATATGAAGCTTTAAGGTAGATTGTGTGTGGGTGTATTTTCATACACAAGCTAAATGAAAATTAAATCAATTATAAGAATAATTCAAGCCCTAATCCCCAAAGATTTGCTTCAATTAGATAATTGATGCAATTATGTGAAAGGTTTTTTGGGGTAGATTTTGCCAGTCTGAATTATCTCAAATTACTTTAATTCTGCACTTCACTTTGATTATGTAGACCCAGTTGATGCTTGAGTTTGAGAGAACTTAAGTACCTGTTATGCTACCGGTTCAGATAATTCCCTGCTCTATGGTCATCTTTTCCTTCATCCCCCATAAAATGTCATCTGCAGACTATGTTTATAAGTCAATTTCAGAGACAAACCCTCCAATTTACAGACCAAATGTGCAGGGCTTTCTAGCTAATACATCATGGGAGATAATTACTGGAAAAGAACGCTCTAGTGAAACTGCTCAGATTAAACATTGCTCCCTCTGCTATTTCCTTGTATTTGTTGGAGAATGTAGGCTTGGGGAAAAAAATTGACTCAAGACAAATAATATTAAGTCTTTTTTAAAAGATGTATCCTGAAGTATTTGACATGATTAAGAACATACTGCACTATGATAGAAACACTTGATGTTCTTCAGGTCAGGTACTTAGCAATCTCAAGCAGCTGCACACCAGTGTTAAAGGAGAAGTTGATGGAAAGGGATTCTGGGAAATGATGTGCAGTGTTGGAATAAAATGGCCTCAGATCAGATTCTATTGACTTAGAATTGGATATATACCACAACTTAGGAAGTTTTGTTATTTCATTTTTCTCTGAGTTCTCCTTGCATTATAAATTATGTTATTGAAGTGGGGGAAGGGACAAGTGAAAGAAAAAATTGAGGAAGACTCTTTTCTACATCCTAGGAACTTACTTTGCAAGGAACACAGTGGAATTTGGGGATATTCAATGTTGGGAGCAAATAGCCCAGATAAAAACACACTATGACTTGAATCCTTACCACAAAACTCATAACGATTAAGCAATATTGACTATCAGGTCATTGAAAAGCTAGGTAAGCACAAGGTCTACTTTACAAACATTCTATAGCTTAAGTAGCTAAGAATATTTAGTGTTTCTTGAAAAGACATGTATAATTAAATTGAAAATTAAGGCAAATTGCAAAACAATAATATAAAATGTGATATATATATATATACTGATATATAACATAACTCAGTATATGTATACATTGTGGAGAATCATAAAATTAATATAATCAATATATCCTTAAATTTGTTTAGTTACCTGTAATGGTGAGAATACTTAGGATCTACTTTATTTTAAGTATAAAGTATTGTATTGTAATCTATAAGCACTATGCTACACATTAGACCTCCAGAACTTACTCATTTTTGTAATAAAACCTTTGAACTTGACTGGTGCTTCCACATTCACCTTCCTCTTGTCCCTGATAATAACCATTCTAATTCTGCTTTTATGGATTTGATTACTATAGACTCCTCCTATGAAGCTACACAGTGTTTCTCTTTGTGTGCCTCGCATATTTCATTAAGCATAATGGTCTCCAGGCGACCCATGTTGCTGTTCTTGGCAGGATAATTTTGCCATAAATAGAAAATGTAAAAATACTTGTCAATTGAGCAGCACTCTAAAAAAAATAGTGAAAGAAGAGCTCTTAAAAGAAATTTATAAGTATTCTTTATTTTCTTTTCTTTTAAAAATTATATTTGTTATTATTTAAAATAATTTTAAAATTTAAATATATTTTGATCATATTTTCCCCTTTTCCAAGTCCTTCCAGGTCCTTTCCCTTCACTACCCAACCCAACTGAAAGTTTTTTCTCACAAAACAAGAGAACAGTACAATTAAACCCCCCTAAAACCAAGAAAACAAAATAAAACCACATCCAAAAAGGAAAATAAAAACAAACCACCAAACTATAACCAAATAAAAGTGCATGGGCACGCGCGTGCACACACACACACACATACACACACACAAAACAAACAAAAAAAAATCAAATGTGGAGTCCATTATATGTTGGTCAACTGTAACATGAATTTTAAAAGGTCTTATTAATAAAAAAATCCAGAGCCAGATATTGGGGTGAATGCTGAAAGATCAGAGAGAACAAGCCACAGCCAACCTCACCTCACCAACTTCTCAGCCGATCCTGTTCCCTCAGACAGCAGGCTTCTGAGTCCTCACCCTAATGGATCTCAGCTGAACTGCTGCTAAAAGCCTAAAAGCTTAAAAGCCTCTAGTTCCTGGTCCTCAGGCCTTATATACCTTTCTGCTTCCTGCCATCACTTCCTGGGATTAAAGGTGTGTGTCCTTCCCAAGCAAAGGCATGAGATCTCAAGTGCTGGGATTAAGGGTGTGTGCCTGCATGCCTGGCTGTGTTCCAAGTGTGGCCTTGAACTCACAGATCCAGACAGATCTTTGCCTCCCAAGTGATAGGATTAAGGGTGTGTGCCACCACTGTCTGGCCTCTATGTCTAATCTAGTGGCTGTTCTGTTCTCTGATCCCCAGATAAGTATTATTTGTTAGAACACAAAATATCATCACAGTCAACTACTCCTGAACATGAGGCCTGTCCTTGAGTGGTTGATACAGCCAGTGTCACTCTTGGAGAAAACTGATTTTCCCTCTCTTGGCAGTTGTAAACGACAGTTCATTTGTTAACCATAAGGATTTCATTCATTCATTCATTCATTCATTCATTCATTTTAAAAGTATAACAAAATAAAATATAATAAGATAAAACAAAAACTATCATATGGAAGTTGGACAAAACAAACCAACAGAAGGAAAAGAACCCCAGAGAAGGCACAAGAATTAGAGACCCACTCTTTGACATACTCAGGAATCCCACAAAAACACTAAACTTGAAACCATAATATTTAAGCATAGGACCTGGTGCAGGCCCATACAGGCCCTGAGCATGCTGCCTCAGTCTCTATGGGTTCATATGACCTTTGATCATGTTGATTAGAAGGCCTTGTTTTCTTCTATCCCCTCTGACTTACTCTTTCTGCCTCCTTTTCTCTAAGGTTCACTGAGCCCTGATGGGAAAGAGATGATGGAGACATCTGTTTATGGCTGAGTGTTTCACGGTCTCTCATTCTCTGCATTAGGTCTGGCTGTGATTCAGCTATTCTGACTGAGGTGAGATGAAATCTCAATACAGTTTTAATTTTCATTTATCTGGTGGCTAATAATGTTGAATAATTTCCACATGTTAATTAGCCATTAGTATTTCATCTTTTGAGAACTGTTCATTTCTTTAGCCTATTTAATTGACTGAGTTTGGCTTGAAGCTCTTCCTTCCTTCCTACCTTCCTTCCTTCCT